>CM038215.1:123741582-123953524 GCA_021442155.1 Cymbidium sinense
AGAATATGTGTCACCGAGTACACGCCATTCGTTCGTGCATATTAGCTCAGCATTTTATCAACACATCCCTCAGAAGGGATGATCATCCACACAAGTATGGTCGAAAGATGTCCCGAAGTCATCGCGATATGCTCGCCACATAAAAAAATAGTATGTAAAATTATCACTTACATAAATATTGAATGGATGAATACTTATATCGTGACTTACATAAATACGCCCATGTTAGTGGTGGAGGATCGTGGGCGCAAGAATACGAGAGAAGCCCACGACCAAACAAAGACATCCCTAATCTCCCCGGGTTTCGTGATCTATCTCGATGCCCGATCATAGTATAATGAAGTAAGCTATGAATTTAGAGCTACAATGACCCATCTGACTATCGCATGGATACATCTATGATTTTCACCAACTCTTGATATTCTCCAAGCACCCTCTAAGCGTCGGCTGCTGCTACAATGCAAATGCCACTTATATGGTCTAGTAGGACTATCATGTTGTATGCAAATAACCGTGTAGTTCTTCTGGTTAGAAGTAACTGTTTGGAACTGAACATTATTTACTATGCACCACCCAACAATAGCAAATTGCAGACTCCATTTATTTACGAAGCACATACCTTCGACAAGGTCACCTGGGATTTTCAGATCCCGTTAGACAGCTTTAGTCAAGGACCGCCGGTAAATATCATTGTCTCTCTCTCATAGTCCGCACATCCGGACGCATCGCTTTGTGGACAACATCTGACTCTCACTGTCAATATTTCAGAGTGAGTGATTTCTTAAAAGATAATGACTCACGTGCACGATTTTCTACCCCGAGTTATCATCACTAATATCCCCGCCGACTCACCACTTGAACCATCGCTTCATACCGATACTCATTTTTAAAGACCGCGGAGGCACATATGGTTCCTCTGAATGATAAACAATACCATCGCTGCCACAAACCTCATAAGTTGGACGATAACCAATCATACTAAGTATTATAACTATAAGCTGGAAAAGATTGACAAGATGTTACCTGGGAATCAACTCATCAAAGCTGCATTGTGACCCTAGAGGTGCATGTACGATGAAATCCTAGTGTGTCGTCAGTGGTATATCTACTAACCTTATTGTCGGATCAGCTGATGTGGATGCAACATTAACATCCTCTACTTCGACATACAACATTAACATCTAACGGGGAGCTTCATCCAATGTTACTTCACAAACGTCATCGTCAGATATTACAGACGCTATAAATCCGTTACCCACCGGATAATGACTTGTAAGAGTGATTGTGTAATGCTCTGAATCAATGTGAAAAGTTTTCATAATCCGTTGTTTCAATTCCAGTAAGCTGCTATGACGTAGAACCTTAACTAGACAATTTCGACCTCCCACATAACTTGGACTGAATTGCTCATCGATACTCAGTTCACCTCCATAGAAAATAATCAGCTAAACAAATTCTTTATTCATTATTGAAAAACAAGCTATATGAATAATTAAATATTTATATTAGTCAACTCCCTAATTAATACTACCTTTGCCTACTTAACACCTAAACTGCAACACCAACACAAACCTAAAAATCAAATCCCAAACAAAAGTCTAACCATACAACTCTAACCCCTAGTACACGTACTCTATTAATTTATAAATTGATAAAGAAAGTGATTTACCGTGTGTTTACGAATAATGACGGAGAAGTGCGCAAAAAAATGTAGAATCTGCCAAAGGGAATTTTCCTCGAACGAAATGGAGCCGCCGGAATCATCGTCGAAAGCTAATGTTGACTTCCAATGGCTACTAGATGGGAGAGGGAAGTCGTCAAACGGCGTAAAAGCGGTTGTCGAGAAAAAAGGAAGTTCCTATCGATTACCTGGACAAGACGCACAATGCAGGGACCTAAACGGCCGGAAGTTCCGAGAGGGGAGGACCGTCTAAATGAAATGAAGGAGTTTGGTCGAGCTACCGGAGGAAGCAATTTAAATCGAGCGAAACATAGATATGCCAACGCCTACTAGTTAGTTAGGCCCCGTAATCATAGCCGCTTATCGACTAAAGCCGATCAATTTCACGCGATAATACGCCATGCAACCGATGCGGCCACTACCACTAATGCACTATACCTATTCTTAAATTTTTTTTAATAATACTTAATACCTAATTAAACTTCTAATGATACTTAGTTTTAAAAAAATCCTATTTTTTAGGGGATTTACATATATGCCACACAATTCTTATGTATTTACATATCTAACATCTAAACTTCAATTTTTATATATATGACACCTTAATCTTCAATATCACATCAAAAATATCACTTTATTCACTTTTTAAAAGTGAAATGCACCTTTCTAAACATAGAAAAGTGTTAGATACATAAATATCTAACTTTAGGTATTAGATATGTAACTATATAAGAATTGTGTGGTATATATGTAAATCTCTTTTTTTTTTTTTGAAGAACAGGTCAAAACTTAGAAATTATAGCTGAAATTAATTACTCTGATGACGATAGCTAAAAATTCGAGCGTATTTGCTTAACCGGCCGGCTCAAAATCGACATTTTAATCGGTTTGTTTAGATGCCAAACCGTTCTGCACTAAGCTGCCATAACCACTATATCATCTTGTCCAGCCAATTTGTTAAGTGCTGAAAATCCTCAGCGGTAGATAGGGCTATAACAGAGTCGAGTCGAGTCGAGTCGATTCAAGTGGAGCCGAGTTAAATACTTATCGGATGAGATTTAACTTTGATAAATTAAAATTTTTTTATATATGGCTCAAATTTGAGTCGAGCTTTCATATATATATGTTCAAATTTGATTTGTATAATTTTCTCTACGTTCAAATTTGACTTATTTGAAATAATCGAACTAATATTTAATCGAGTTAATGAATAAACTTTAATGAGTAATTGGTTGTTTATGAATTTAATATGATTCAAATCACAGGTGTGACAGTACTTAAATAAGTTTTCAGCAATAAGTTCTATACTTTTTTTAAGTTTAATCTAATTTTTTTCTGTAATTTCTCTCTTAAATATCTTGCAATTTTTTCACATAACACAAAATCTAGATTCTAAAAAAAAAAGTTTAAATCATGAAAATTTTTATGAAAAATAAGCTTGGCAAAAATCATACATAAAAATTGTTACTTTATAATGACATTACAACTTATCTATCCATTTGAATAATTATTCATTAATTATTAAGAATTAAGAGCTAAATATTCAAATAATATGATGCATATAAATGTGTAAAGAACTAAGACACACAGTCAACTATTTTTATAAAAAAAGATACATAGTCAGCCATTTTTTGAAACAAAGACATAAAAATTTTTTTACCTCATGAATAAACAAGTTGCAATCAAGATTTACATATATTGAAAATTATATATATATATATATATATATATATATATATATATATAGTATATATATATATATATATATACAAGAATTATGTGATATGATATGTATGTAAATCCCCCTTTACCTTATGGTTGAATCGACTGAGAGGGAGAGATCGATCGATGGAAGTCGAAGAGGAAGAGGAGTTTAGAGCTTAGAGGGACGAAGATGATTTATGGGTTTAGGGAACGAATCTGTGATCCATCTTTTTAATGGGGTGAAGCCATGACACTAAGACCGTTGAGCCGGGTGAGTGACACTAATGCTGATGAACCCATAATCTTAATTAGGTTATATAAATATTTAATTAAATTATAATATCTTTTTATTAATTATAATGCTAAATTATAATATATTTTTATTAAATATATAATTAAATTATATATTTTAGACAACATATGAATTATCACTTAGCTTAAAATTAAGTATTTAATAATTTATTTTTCAAATTACAAACGGGTTTGTTTAAGAACATAAATAAATGAGTTTAATCATATTTGTTGCGTGCTAAAAAATCAGTTGTGATAGAGTGAAATTTTAAGCTTTAACCTTGTTATGAAATCCAGCACACACACATGTATTTAAAGAGTGAACAAGAAAACTCCAAAAATTTTTATGTGGAAAAATCTCGAAAAGAGGGAAAAATGATGAGGCCTAGCCGAGTAAAAATCTTTCACTATGTATTTGTTTTAGAGTACAAAATTTCTCAATAACGAGATTACAAAATTGTACATGAGACAATGAGAATCTCGAATCGATAATGCACCATATATAGTTGTTCAGTTGTAACAGATAGTAGCGAGATGATGACGAATAGGGGATCGTGATGACGATGAAGGTCATCAAGATGGAGACCGACGGAGATTGACGATGGCAAAATGCGGCGGGCCAGGCTGGTTGACAACCGCCGAGTGGTGGTATTGCGGAGGATTTTCAAGCTTTAGAGCTCTCTCCTCTCTTACTTGGGCCCTCATATGAAGAATGAGGACTATTTATAGAGGAGAATGACTTCATAAATACATGCAAAATTGAACCACTCCTCTCCATGACCTCAAAATGATTCCTTTGATCATATGATGTATTTTGTGTATTTGAATGCTCAAATGAAGTGGGATTATGAGATCTTGGGCTTGTTAGATCCGGTCATTCAAGACGCCGATTTGACTATAAACATTCCATGTTTAAGAGTCGATTGATAAGCGCTTGATCTTAGTTAGTCTTGATTCAGAATCAGATTGCTTTCGACATCAAGATTCGTGCTTTGACTAGTAGAATTTTAAGGGTTATATCAGTTACCCCCCTATTTTTGGATGATATTATCTCAATCATCCAAAAATATACATGTCGAATACTTGAAAATAGCAGATTTTTCAATGAAATTTACGGGTCCATTAACCATATATTTTGAGAGAACATATCTTCATGGGAGCACAGGATTATGATCACGGAAGTGGATGCAGGGCCACGGATGTGTACGGGTACGCACGGGCGCAAGGTTTCGGGGTTATGGACTTATCTGAACATTTACGGTTTGCCGGTTCGTGGTTTGAAGGTCGATTGACGGGAGGGAAGTAACGGTGCTGGGTCATAAGCGGTCGGGTCGAAAGGGTCACAATGCGGCATGACGGATGGCGCTGCGGGTCGGGCCGGAGCTGGTCGGGCATGGTCGCGGCGGAATGGATGCACGGGCCAATGAGCCTGCACTGGTGCATGGTGGCATGGCGGGGAACGGGTCGAGCGAGCGGCAAGCCACATGACGCTAAGCGCCTACGGGCGAATTTTGAACGATTTTGAGCGATTTTGCGATGGATTTTGACCTTTATGGGGGTCTATAAAACCCCTAGGGCCAAGGGAGAAGGCACACTCCTCATATGCCGGAGTGTCCCTCTTCTTAAGAGGAGGTCATTCGGAGGCGATCAAGACCCGTAGTTCATACGACAAGGCTATAATTTTCCCTCGAAAGAGGTATCAACTGACCTTGTCGGATCGACCGGGTTCAGAGGCGATCAAGACCCGTAGTTCATACGGCAAGGCTCCAGTTTTCCCTCGAAAGAGATGTCAACTGACCTCGTCGGACTGACCGGGTTCGGAGGCGATCAAGACCCGTAGTGAGAAATTGGATTTCTTGAAACTTCAATAGATGGTTCAATGGCTGATAATTGCCAAAATGGCGGGGTAGCGATAATTAGGAGCAGACATTTGAACGACTCAGAAAGTTTGGCAGGTAATTTCAGAGCATCATTTGGGAGGAATAGTTTTTCTTTCTCTCTTTTTTTTTGATCTCACATGTATTCATATCTTTTTCGTTAGATCGTAGGTAAAAAATTCTAGCCCAAGTCGTGGTAGTGAGTGGGTATGCCCAAGTTTGGGGTGAGTGAGTAGCTTAACAAAATTCTCAGATTTTTGTCATTTTTCTCCCTCTTTACTTATTCATTATGTATTTTCACATGGTGATGGTCGTAAGAAAACCCATAGCGTGACAGCTACAGACGATATACCATCCCTTGTCACAGCAGATAGTTTAATGGTGTTCCATAGGAAATTTTATTTCCCTAATGAGTTGGTGGCTATTGTTTCCAAAAGGTCTTATCAAGCTTGTTCACCTCCGTCGGGATACTTCACTATTTCTAAGATGATTCTTCGTGTTGGACTGCGATTCCCTTTCGCTCCCGAGCTGATTGAGATCTTCAAAATATGTGGTGTAGCTTTGTCATAATTTTTATTTCGGGCTTTAGTGGGCATCATCGGTTTGGCTGTCTTCTTCAGAGAGTATGGTGTTACTTTGAACATCAAATACTTGTGCCAATGTGTAGATTCACATGTGATGCTCAGGGACGTGTTTCTTATTGGGCTATAAAGAATTGGATAGAATTTTTAGCACGGGATCCGTCTAAAAATTGGTCTAATGGATTCTTTTTTTGGAAAAAATGAGTGGGGCCTCCCTGAGAGATGGGGAAGTTTGAATGACCTTCCCGATCCATTGTTGATGGCAGAGAATGAGATCCTGACAACTCTTAATATTCTCGATGTAGGAAGCTTGCAACATGAGTTACATCACATTGGAAAATACAAAGTTGAAGATAGGATGTTCAAGGTTGGCCTTTCCATCCAGGAAGGAAGATCTCATGCTCTTCCACTGAAGAGGTCAAGTAAAGGTGATGAAAGATCTCCTCATACTCATAGGGTTTTCTCAAGAAGTCTGTTACGGAATCACAGTGGTAGCAATGTTTCATCTTTATAGAAAAAGAAGACATGTGCTGAAGTGACTACATCAGATATTTGCAAAGAAGATGTTCGCCCCCCAGTTGGCCTCTGAGAATTTAGTTATTTTAACTCATGATGGGGGGGGGGGGGTTGTTTCTTGAAGCCACACATTCTTGAAGAGATGTTAAATCACATATGCACTGGATGTCAACAAGCAGATGAATTAGTACGTTGTCTTCTCCTCCCTCTTCTTTTCTTCTTTTTCTTTTTGTAATATTTGTGATGGTTTTTTTTTGTTTTTTTTATAGGTAACTCAAACATTAAGGTAGGTTGCTCATTTGGGTGTCGCTTTAGATGAGTGAAATACTAAACTTGTGAAGGTAAAATATCTGCAAGGCGAGTATGAGTGAAAGATGAGTGTTAAGCCCAAGGAAGTGGCGACTTTGGAGGATCAGTTGACCGGGTGTAGAACTGAGCTAGCGAGCATGTCAACTTCTCTTTCTCTCCAGTGTGAGGAGGTGGAGTGCACTTATGATGAGCTGATTAAGATGAGGGATGAGACTAGAAAGAAAAAAGACTCAAGGCACTTACTGAGAAGAGAGCCTCGATGGAGAGAAGAAAGTATTACAAGATCGTCTTTCTGCGAAGGAGCATATAATGTTAGAAGCAGAAGGAAATGAAATCTCCTTGAAGGCAGTGGAAGAATTTAAGAGCTCTTTGGCTTATCGCGGTATAATCAAAGATCATGTCCAGGAAGCTCGTAATCATATTCTTGATATTGAAGTGAAGGGCTTGGAGCACCAATGTTTAGAGGAGGGCTTCATCCGAGGGTTCCTAAAAGGAATCTGCTAAGTGCATCACTAGACCAGAGCTAGTATTGAGGATCTATCTCCCAACTAAGTATCTGAAGACTCTTCGCCGAGTGAGATGAACGAGTTGAGTGAGTCCAAGGAGGAGCATCACCAACCGATATGATGATGCGGCCACTTGAGGATGCCTTTTTTTTATCTATGTATTGTTTATTATGTGTAATTTTGATTCTTTCTTATGTCATCATGTTAATGTTGTCAATGAAATTTTTAATTTTTTTTAGGTGATACACTCTTGTTTTATTTTTACCCATCCAGGGTGATTGGTCGAAATATTATTCAACGTCACTAACCTGCACGAATGAAGTCATGGGAAGTCCACCGATGATCTTTTGGCCTATCCTAGATATTAGTCAAAATATTATTTGACATCTTACCTATATGGAAGAGGCCGTGAGATGTCCACCAAGGACCTTTTGACCTATCCTAGGTATTAGCCAAAGCGTTACTTGATTGTTTACCTATATGGAAGAGGTCCGATCAAGTCCCCGTGGGATTGATCATGCCCCGATTGAGATACAATGTGAGTTGCGCATTTTCTCAAGTGCGAGGATTAAATGAAGGAGATTATTCATATGCAATAAGTTTGAAAGAAAAAGCTATGAATTCATTACTCTGATAAGTTCGATGATACAATCATAAGACGATTTTAACATGGATATGAGTTTCAAGAGGAAATGACAACAACAATAAGTTTTCATCCCACTAAGTGGGGTCGGCTTCATGAAGAGGAAATGACAAACGAGACAAAATAAAAGTTATAATAATTATGCGAGAAATTACCGATAATATTTTTATTCCAAGTTCGAGGTAAAGTTTTCCCTCGGGTCCTTGAGCTTGAATGTTCTGGCTTTACCATAGCTATAATCAATGCATAGTCATCCTAAAGAGGTGAGAGTTTATTGCTGAGGGCCTTTCTGCACTTCAACTTGAGGACCAAGTCATCGACAGATATGGGATGGGGTTTTACTCTTCTGTTGAAGTGATGAGCTATCCTTTGGTGATAGGAAGCACCAAGTCCATATCACGAGTTTTGGGGAGTAAGTCCAAGTGAGTTTTTCAGATTACCATCATGATCGAATAATTGAACTCTTGGACTTGGAACTCATATCTATGGGTATAATAGCTTCGCGGAAACACAAGTTATATGGTGTCTCACCGGTCAATGTAGTGCGAAGCTCAAAGAATATTAGCTCATCAAGCCCCCATTCTCAAGACATATTTTTTTAGTCCTTTGAGTATAGTCTGTTGATAGCACCGTCTTCATAGTTTGAGGATGTGCCATGTATGTAGTGAATATGAAGATCTTTGCAAAAGGAAGTAAAAATTTTCTAGTAAATTGGGTTTCATTGGATGATCTTTGGGAAGACCAAATGACATATTATATTTTTTTAAACAAATTATTTAGCATTTGCCTCCATGATTTTAGTGAGTGGTTCAACTTTCACCCATTTAGTGAAGTAGTCGATGACTAAAATGATGAACTTCGTTCCCGATCCAATCAAAAGGTCCCATAATATTGATTTCCCACTGAGCAAAGGGTCGTGGGCTTTGAATGGACGAGAGCTCTGTATGCGGCATGTGAGGGAGGTTAGAGTGCAACTGACAACTTGCACATTTTTTTGTGAATTTCAATGCATCTTGTTTCATCGTAGGCCAATAGAACCCTTTCTTTATAATTTTGAGGGCTAACCCTTCCTCCAGTGTTCTCCACATATCCCAGTGAACCTCTCTTAATGCATAATCGATGGTAAGAGACATTTGAGGTATGGCCTAAAAGGCTCATTTGTATAGTTCACCTCTCATGATAATAAAGTTTGAAGCTTGTCTTCTGAGACAGTTATAGTTGGTTCTTCAAGAAGGGGCCATTCTTATAGAAAAGATAGGATGTGATCCATCCAGGAAGGTTCCTTTATCTCATTAATTGCTTGTATTACCCACGACCCTTGGATACTAGGAAAATATATTTCTTCAACATGCCTTCTCTTAAATAGATCTCTAAGCGATGTAGCAAGCTTAATGAGATATCAGGTATTCTTCTAGATGTGAATGATTTGATGTGTCTAAAATGGGAAAGAAGAGACTTTACTATGTGGAGGTATTGTGTTAATGAGGATTATGAGTATTAAAGTTTCAACTTGGGAGGCGACAAGCTGAGAGTTAGTGTGGATCACTAAGTCTTGAGCTTCACAATTAATGACGAGTCTCAACCTTGCGAAGAGAGCCTCATATTCAATCATATTATTAGTTGCAAGAAATGTTAGGCGAAGTCCATACTTTAAGGCATTCTATTGGGGGGAAATAAGTAAGATTCCCCACCAAGATTTCAAGCTCCATCACATAGAGGGTCCATTGAGGAGACGAAAGTGAGATAGCTCCTGAGTTAGGCGGTATTCCACTATAAGTTTGCAGTACTTGAGACTTTATACAGTAGGTAGGAAATTTATATCAAACTCTCCAATTCTATACCATTTAATTAACCTCCGGATACTTTCGTAGGATGGCCCTTAATCGTAAATGAGTGTAAACGTTGATAGTATGAGCTTGGAAGTATGGACAAAGTTTTTTCTGAGAAACTAAAGCTAGCCACCTTATTTGCAAGTGGATAACGACTTTCTATATTAGAGAGAATTTTGACGTAGTAAATTGGTCGTTGTATCCCATTTTCTTCTTATCACATGAGAAGAGAGCAAGATATAAGTATAACATCTCTCCTTGAATAGGCAATAGTAGGGTGGAGATGCTAAATACTCCCTTAGTTGCTTAAAAAAAGCCTGCCATTCATCAGTCCATTGAAAATTATTATTTTTAGCTCCCTTTAATATTTTAAAGAATGATAGGTATTTATCCCTAGAACGGGATAGGAAGCGGGATAACGCGACAATTCGTCTATTCAAATGTTGAACTTCTTTGATATTCTTTGGAGGAGTCATATCTTTGAGAGCTTTGATTTTCTGGGGTTTTCTATCCTACCTGGGTTACCATAAATCCAAGAAATTTTCTTAACATAACCCCAAAGGCACACTTGGTTGGGTTCACGAGATGTGTTCAGCGGCATGTATTCTTTTTCTGGTCGTGGTTCACGTCGTTGATTTGGGGGCCGTGGGGAGATCATGACCGTGTTGCTTCTTTTGATGATGGCCCAGTATTCTGCTCTTACATTTTCGTATATTGTTCAAATTGTTTGCGATAAACATTAATAGCTTCATCGACAGATTTGTGCTTTCACATTGAACCAAGTCATATGAGCGAACCATGTCTCGCATTAAGGACAGTAAAAGACGACGGAGCCCCCTAAGGAAAACTCCTCTTAATAGTTTACTACCTGGTATTTGACGAAGCTTCTAAGGAGATCCTCTGGAAGTATACCTTAAGTAATTCACCCTCATTTTGATGAATTCCGGAGAGATGGGAGGAATCTTTAATGATCCTCGATGTACAATGAACAAGCACGCCAAAGGTACGGATGGATCCCCTTGGAAGAGTAGAACCAAGAAGCTTGCCCCTCGAGGGTAACGGAAAGACGACAAAGCGGTGTTAGGAGCTCGTTGGATATGCATGATAAATGGTCGATGTGTTCATATTGGGCCACCCCATCATAGAATCAATGCTCGAAAGCTTGAAACCCACGAGAATAGGATGTTAAAGAATAGCTTCAGTTGAAGGTGAGGATTCCTCATAGCCACGGTGAGGGGGAAGATGATTTCTATCTTGAAGATGAAATTTGTCTTGCATTAAGTGTTATAATTCTGCACGTATAACATGACGAGTGGGGTTAACGGGATGACAATGTGTCAAGCTACCAGCAATAAATGGTGGATTAGTAGTCGGTTGAGCTGCACGTGATGGATGAGTAGAACTAGCAGTGTCAAGGAGATCATCATCTTGGTCTCTACGCAGAGGAACTTCAGTGTCAAGGAGATTAGCATTTTTACCTCCCACGGTTAACGATCGATCTTGGGGAGATGTATTTGCCATGGTAGTGGCTGTTGTGTTCCTTGTAAAAGTCAGATCATCTCATTTTGATACTCTTCCATTCGACAGACACGATCTTCTAAAGAGATTCCTATCGCACCTTCATCATGTGGGGAGTGATTCTTGGTTCGGATTGGTTTCAAGAGTGACGGAGTTGGAGCGGAGGCTCATTATGAGTATATGCCTATTGTTCATAATGTGTTCACAAAAATTGTGATTGAAAGGTTTGATTCCCATAGATGGTGCCAAACTGTTGCGTGCTAGAAAACCGTTGTGGTAGAGTGAAAGTTTACGCCTTAGCCTTGTTATGAAATCCAGCGCACACACACAGGTATTTAAGGAGTGAACAAGAAAACTCCAGAAATTTTTACGTGGAAAATCTCGAATAGAGGAAAAAACCACAGAGCCCAGCCCAGTAAGAATCTTCCACTATGTATTTGTTTCAAAGTACAAAATTTTCCAATAACGGGATTACAAATTGTAGAAGGACAATGAGAATCCCAAAATCGATAACAAAGATCCATATAGTCAGTTCTAACAACTAGTGGAAGATGATGATGAACAACGATCGATGACGATGATGGTCATCATGATGGAGATCGACAAAGATTGGCGATCGTGGCGACGACGGCGTTGGTTGACAACCGGCCGAGTGGCACAAATTTTAGAGGATTTTCAAGCTTTAGAGCTCTCCTCTCTTGCTTGGGCCCCTCATATGAAGAATGAGGCTATTTATAGGGAGATCTTTGTAAATACATGCAAAATCCAAACCACTCTTCTCCATCGGACAGCTCAAAATGATTCCTTTGATCATATGATATATTTTGTGTATTTGAATGCTCAAATGAAGTCAGAATTATGAGATCCTGGGTTTGTTAGATCCAGCTCGTCAAGACGCTCGATTTGACTATAAACACTCAATATTTAAGAGTCGATTTATAATAAGCGCTTGATCTCGGTTAGTCTTGATTCAGAATCAGATTGCTTTCGACATCAAGATTTGTGCTTCGACTTATAGAATTTTCAAGGTCATATCAATATTCATGTTCAGTTCATTTAATCTTTGAGTTTTCAAAAATCATTCAAATTTATTTATTTATTAATTTAAATAAATATGAACGAGCATTAATTGAGATGAATTTAAGTCATTCAATGAGTGTATTGATTCAATTGCAACCCTAGAGAGGGAATAAAAAAAGTCTAAATATTGTGCCAAAATCTAGTACACGCATAAATAATAGAGAAGAATACAATAGACATCAAAAATTTTATATTCTCAAAATAATCAACTATATAAACAAGATTTCAAAATTTCATCCCTCTCTCTATTGAAGAAGATGAGATTACAAAATTAAAAAATGTACAAATGTTAGTCAACAACAATTTATATATAAAGCACAGTATAGTGGTAGATGAGCTATAATTGCCACTAGTAGGTGGTGGTCAACGATGTGGTGGTGGCATGCATTGAACTTTAGGCTTAGTTCTTAGCTTTTTTTTTTCTTTTTTTTTCTATGGTTGGAATGTGGTCTTATTTACAAAGTTTTGGGAGAGATATTTTGATAAATTAATTTAGCCAAAATCTCAAAATATTTTATTTGATGGTTTATATTGATTCCCTCGATCATAAATCATTTTTCCAACATTTAAGTGCCTTAACGATCTCAAGTTTAAGTAACCTTGGTCTCATTAAATTTCTATATTCAAGTCACTGAATCGATTATGCACATGATAGATTCGGAGATCATTTGATCCTATAATTAATACTTCAAAGTTTTTAATTTTATTTCGAAAGCTTGATTTGGACTAATTTGGATTCAGATGTATGTGCTATTAATGTAAATGAGTTTATCTCATCGAGATATTTAATTCTATAATAAATTTGTTAAAATCAAAGTTAAAATGATCTAAAATTTAATTTTAAAAGAATCCAACACATACATCGCCTCAATATTTGTGCCTAATTAATCATATTTTTAAGATGATATATCATTAATAGCCTCTAATTTTGGATGTCGGATTTAGTCATAAAAAATATATTAAATTTACATAAAACTCATCAAATTATAAATTGTGATTACTCCTTGATTTCAAAGTGTGCCTTCCCCCTAAGTAGCAAATTAAATAAATTATTTGTAACCATAATTTTAATTTTTATTAAAATAAATTATTGATCAATACCAAAAATTGGCTCCAAGATTATCAAACTTCATATAAAAAAATTTGTTGAGCTCTAAAAATATCAAAATTGACACCAAAATGATAAAAAAAAAGAATTAAAAACATCTAAATTAGATTGTCATAGCCAAAATTTGTGTTACCTTATTTGTAATAATTATTCCCAAATTTATTTATTATTTATTATTTTATTATACATACATACACACATACATACATACATATACATAATTTTAAAATTTTAAATTTTAGAATACTCAAAAAACTTTTTGACTTTTTCATTCAAATTTAGAATATTCCAGAACTTCAAATTCTCTAGTTCTTCTTTGTATAGAGGTTTACAATTATCCTGAATAAGAATATAACTATCTTCATAGGCTCAGCCTTCGTCTATATAGAGATTTGATATTATCCTAGATAAGCAATGCATAACCTTCTTTGTAAGCTTCAGTCTTCCTTTGTAGGGAGGATTAATACTGCCTTGAATAGGCAAAGTGTATCATCCTTTTAGACTCTAGTGCTTCTCCAAAAAATATTATTTTAGGACTTTAAGGCTTTTGCCCCTTAGTGGAAGCATAAAAATTGTATATATATTTTCATATTTTTAAAGCTTTTTTTTCACTCAATAGAATATATTAGAATTATAAATTTATAAGCTTTTTTAAAACTCCTGCGCCCAATGAGAGCATAATTTTTTTGAGTAAAAGTTGTATATCTTTTTCAGGCTTATGCCTTTAAAGAATTGTGATATATATTAAAATCATAGTGGTGAAATTGCCTAGGAGTTGAAATCAAATTAAGAGCTAAATGTAAATATTATAATTTACTTGAGACTTTCTTATCAAACTTCTTATGTTTGGGGAAAGCACTTAGAGAGATAGTTGTCAATAAATTGCCATAAGTGCACTATAAAGTGGAAAATTTTGTTAGATTATGATTGTACCACAGATGTTAACATGAATATCATTTTAAGGTTACAACCAAAAGTTTTCTCTCAATCTAGGGTTGCAAATGAACCGAGCATTTAACAAGCTACGTGCAACTTGACTCAATTAAAGCTCATTTATGATTGTTTGATTAAATATTTGAATGAGCTTGAACACTTTTGTAACATTTCTAAATGAAGCTTAAACAACTTGTTCAATTCATTTATGTTCATGAACATTGTTTAAAGGTCGAACAAACTCGAATCTACTCAATTATGTATTAACAATATTTTAAAATTTTATTTTTTAGGGTTGATAGTTTTTAATTAATACAACTCATGTATATTTATCAACAAACGCTCATGAATAAGCTTGATTAAATTCTCATTTAATTAAATGAGTTGCTTGTTAATTGGCTTGATAATCTTAATTTGATTTGAACTCATCAGCAAATTTGAGCTAAGCTTAGACAAGATTTTTTATAAACAAGCTTGAGCTTAAACACCATCCTAAGAACTCGAATTCTCAAGCTCAATATAATAAACAAGCTTGAATTCAAGTACATGCTATTGTGGCTTCATTTGTAACTCTATTTAAATCCTAAATTTTTTTCTTATGGAATTGATAGATAGAAGAGAAGAATCTTTGATTACAATCATGTCTAAAACTTTATCCATTCAATATTGTAATTAATGTTATTCTTCAATCTCAACTTGTTTCTTTTAGAATTAATAGTAAAGTAAATGGCAAATGAGACTCTTTATTAGTGATTATAAGAAAGGCTCTCAACTTAAGATTGTTTCTCATAGACAAAGTCAAACTATTATGTGCTAGAAAATCCATGATAGTAAAATGATAGTTTTATATATTAAATCTACATAAAAATCTAGCACACATGAAAATAAGTGAGAAGAATATTATTATGACCCATCCTAGCCAAGTCAAACTCAATTCACTATATATTTTGAGTTATGAAGTCGCACTTTCCTTCTCGAGTGGAGGAGATAAGACTACATAATTTTGATCATATCAAAATTAAGCAACAATAGCCTTAGAATATGATTACAATATTGTATAATAATGCTAAGACTATGACAACCTTCAAATATTGGTGACGATCATCGGTGGAGGTTGGCAATGACAGCAAGTGGTTATCAATGACGATGATGGTTGATGATATATAGTGGTGGATTGGTTTAAGCTCTAAGCTTAATCTTTAGCGCCCTTGTCCTCCATGATGAGAATAGAGTCTTATTTATATAATTTTAAGATAAACATTTTGATAAATTTAACTAAAATCTTACAAAGATTTCATCATATGATTTGTGTTGATTCCCATAATCGTAAATCATTCTTTTAGCAAATAAATATCTTATCAAAATTTGAGTGATCTTAGATTAGTTGGATTCCTCTCGAGATACTTGATTTGACTATAAGTATGCTACATTCGGAGATCGTTTGATCTTTCAACTAATATTTCAATATTTCTAATTACACTTTAAGGGCCTGATTTGTGTTTATTTAGACTCTGATCAATGTACTTTTGGGGTCAATAGCATTGTCTCATTAAGACGTTCAGTTTGACTATAATTTTTTTAATATTGGTATACAGATGATCCACTCTAACTTTATTTTTAAAAATTTTAAACTTAAGAAATGCATCAAGATTGGTGCTTTATTAGATGTATTTCTCGAAGGTATATCAATGATTTCAAATTCATGACATTTGAGAAAGAAAAGAAGAACACAAAATTATTTAGTTGGCATTTATTGAATAAATTAATCAATGTCAAATTCTTGGCTAGCTAAGATGGCTCTTCTTGTTGAAAAGAAATTCCAGGAGCTACAATATAAAATATAAACCTATTTAAAAAAGTTAAAAGTTATAACGAGAGGTTTCACAACTTTATGCTTAAATTTCATTTAATTATGATACTTGTACATGAGATGTTGATTTTTTTTATGAAAAATATCTTTTATCAAATGTAAGCTACATATTCAAAGCACTAAAGTGATGTTAAAAACGTACAGACCAAATCTCTTTATTTAGGGTTTATGTAATCTTCAATCACATTATAAAGTTCATCAATTAATGATAATAATATTATGATTATTCCTAGTAAAAATTTTTGATGTGAACTCCATTGTATATCACCAAGAAGCATAAGAGTTGTTACTTGACTTGGATTATACATTCCTCTCCAATTTGTAAGGCACTTAGATGGCTTTTCTTGCTGGTTTACGCTGAGTTATATTATGGTGTTTACATAGCAATGCCCATTATTTCAAAAATTAAATAGCAAGAAAAATTCAACTTGCCTTTTGGCAACAAATAATAAGAATAATTAAAGTTGATGTGCAAAATAATATGCATATTTATTTTCATTCATGAAAAGTGCTTTTGGATATCTAACTCACCATTATATTGTCTTATGTTGAATTGGTGCCTTACATTGATGACTTATAATAACAACTCTATATTATATTGATGTCTTGTACCTATATTAGTCAATGCCATTTTGATGATTTCAATGTCAATGCTTATGACTTCTTACTATTCAGGCCAACTTTTGAAGCCATCTCCAATTCAACCAAATTATCCATCTTATAGGCAATAATCCATTCTATAACAATTTGAAGTGTCTAAGGATGGCGCTCATCAACACTATATTAGAATACCATACATCAGGCACAAATATTGTGCCATGTAGTCAAGCATAGACATTAGATGAATAAAAAAATTTAATTTTGTTCGATATGCTTACTAAAAAGGATTGTATTGAGCCCTAAAACATGAAATGACAATACATTATCATAAAACAATTGATAAATCTAAATTTTTTTGCACTATATGTAATATTTACTAGCATTTTTATATTCTCTAAGCGTTTCTTTATCTTTATTTAGTATGAATGCACTCAATCATATTTAATCTTAATTGATACTATAATTGATGAAGTATTTAAAGTGTTTCAACATCTCTTAATAGTCATCCCTATTCATAAATTAATCAGCATACCTTTATTAATTCATTGCACTACTTCATTAAGCACTTAACCACAAATGATATTTTATCATATAATGTTAACCTATGACAATCTACAAAGCATTCAAAGTCACTTGATTTTGTTGCTTGTGTGAAGTTCTTATAAACATATAAAATAACATCTAAATTATATTTGGATCAATTAAATGACATATGGTCATAATAAAGCTCTTTAGTATTAAAATAAAAGAGAGAGATCTATAATTTCTCATTAAAAAAGACAAAGTAAACGTTTGCATAGAAAAAACATAGCCATTAAGGGGCTGTTTGGTTGGCTGAAAAAAAATGTAGTGTAAAATGCTGTTAAATAAATGTAGTGTACTGTAAAAGATTACTTTCTGATTATTTGGTTGAGTTTTCTGAATTCGTGACTTTACTTTTTTATTTGGTTCAAAAAAAGTAATGTAAAATATTCTCAGGTTTTGGCCTTCGGCGATGGCTGGCGGTGGCGACAACGACGCGACATTTACAATTATAATCGAATTCCAAATACAAAATGACTTATGTAATGTATTTGGAATACATTACATCACCTCAAAAATTTACTTTACTTCAAGCCAAACATAAAAAAGTTAAAATATCTGTATTTATTTTACTTTGCACTCCAAATTCTTCCAACCAAACTGTCCCTAAGTAATTTATAAAAATGAAGACTCCAACCTATCAACAGCAATGTCCTAAGAAGGCCTCTCAAAAACTCAAAAATTTCCACCAAATGAAACCTTAAAAACTCAATAATAATAATAATAATAATAATAATAATAATAAATAAATAAATAAATAAAAACATTGCACCAGCAACATATGTAAAGACATTTATGAAACAGGATAACCAAGATCTAAGGTCATCAGAAATAGAATAAAAAGGTTAATGAAAAAGTGCAAAGATGCTAATTGATTATTTTAATTCTTTATGTAATAAATAATAAATGAATACCAAAATATATTCTTATAATCCATTCATAATGAGCCAAACACAATTTTTAACTAAGATCGGTTTACAAACCAAATAGAGGTGAGTCAAAAAGAATAAATGGCAAAATGCTAAAAGTTAGCTAATTGAAAGTAAAAAAACTTTCCGATTGTATGTCTCTCAGGGGTGGAATCAGTCTCAATTTTCAAGAGAGATAAATTTATATTTTAGAATAAAAATAAATGGCAAAAAAATTTTTAGGAAAGATAAATGATTAATTTAATATCTTATATAAGATAAATTATAAAGTTCAAGAATAAAAGAAATTAATTTGATTTGTTATTACTCAGAACACACTAATTTGAGTCAGCATCTAGCTTATAAACATCTTTTACAAAATATCACTTAAATTAATTTATGAACAAAAACTGTTTGGTTGTCTGCATTTAGAATGTGGAGTAAATTGAATGCAGTGTAAAAAGAATGCGTTGTATTTAGATTAGTTTAACTTGTTAGATTGAAATCTGTACAAATATATGAATTTCTTTATTTTCTTGTTTGGCAAAATAAATATAATGTAAAGTATGTTTGAGATTATCGATGGTAGTGGCGTCGATATGCGCGGCGGTGGGCGGGCGGTGGATGGTGGTAGTGGCGAGGTGTTGATGGAGGAAAGCGGAGGTAGTGTGATGATGGCGTGTCGTGGTGTGTCATGATGGCGGGCGGTTGGCGGCGGTAATCGGCGGCAACACTTCTTTAGATGTATTTTGAATTCTCCAAATTAGGCAATTCAAATCATTCAATAAATTTCAAATGTATAATATATTGAAAAATGCACTATACCAAACACTCAAAAAATTAAATAACAGCAATACACACACATCCGAAACCCATTAAAAATGATTTAATTTTATTTCTGGTATTTATTAAGGGCACCATGTTTGACTAATTCTCCAAGGCAGCCTATTAATATTTATTTATTATCATTATTATTATTATTATTATTATTATTTTGGCTATTTGATTTCGAATTGTAACGACTTTGACTAATTCTTCCGGTGAAGTGATTTGATGTTGACGCTGGTTTTGTTTTAATTTTGCTTGATTATATGGCTTCAAATTGTGACTAATTCTTCCAGCGAAGCGATTTGCTGTTGACACTGGTTTTGTTTTAATTTTGTTTGATTATATGGCTTCAAAATGTGACTAAGGCTCCGTTTGGGAGAGCTTTTTTAGTGCGTTTTGCTTTTGAAAGCCTGAATTTTTATTTTGATCTGTTTGAATAGTGTCTTTTGAAGCTTTAGTTTCATCTAGCTTAAAGTTTTAATACAATCCTTTTCGCTGACTTTAGAACTTTTCGTAATTAAAAAATCTTCTTCCAGCGATTTGATGCTAACGCTAGTTTTGTTTCAATTTTGTTTGATTATATGGCTTCAAATTGTGACAATTAATTATATTGATAAGAATGGATGCGCTATGATTAGAATTTTTACCAAATTGATGATCTCATAATTAGATAATTCGGATCATTTTTTTATTTTTTTATTTAGTTATTTTTATTTATTTATTTTATTCATATTTTGATGTGAAATAGAATATAGTTGATAATGATATTTATTAAAAAATATTAAAATATCCAAAAATAAATTCCATTTTTTAAAAAAATAGTTACTTTATTTTTAAAATAAAAAACACTATACAAAACAAATATATATTTTCAAAATAATATAAAAAAATAAACAACACAAAATTTATTTCATGCCCTTAACTTAGGACCACTTCAGAACACATTTAAATTTTTTAAAAAAAAGGCAAAAGTTTATTCGTTTGAATTTTTGAAGCTCATTTATTAATGATAATATTGATAGACAAGGCTTGATTTAATACTTAGTTCAGGGTCAATATAAAGCTCCATAAAAGCACATCAATATTTAATAAATAAATTGTAAAATAAAGTAAGCTTATATTTAAATAAATTAATTTTAAAATATTAATTAATTTATAAATTTTATTTAATTATTACTTAATTTTACTCTAATATAAATCCTCAAAAAAAATCAAAGTACAAACCCTCATCCATCCAGAAGGCTCATTTGAAGAATTAATTAGCTGTTGATTAGTAATCTCATTAATAGTATCATTATAAACTTGATAAGACTTATTTGAGTAGCAAACAAACAGATCAAATAATAGAGTTTGTCATTTGGTTCATCAAAGCTTAAATTGAGCAGCACATTTAAGGTTTAATAAACTCGACTCGATAAGTGAAAATAATTTTCTCATTTAAAAGCTTGTTAATTATTAAATGAACAAAGATAAAGCCGAGCTCAAACCAAGTTCTAACAAGAAGGACTTTAAATAAATCAAGTTTTAACACTATATTATAAGCTCAAATTGAGCTTGAGCTGAGCTTGAGTAGGTTTTGGTAAATGAGCCCAAGATCAATGAATATCTTAGTTGGCTCTAGTTTGTTCATTTGCAACCCTAATTGCATGTTTATAGTTGAAACGGGTGTATTGACAAGTCTAAGATTGTTCAATTTCAAAATCATTAAAGCATCAAGATGTCAAAATAATATTGCATGATCTAAGCATCACAATGATCATTCATTAAAGTTTTAAATTTTTAATCAAAGTGACCAAAATGCCTCATTTAAAAATCTTTAAATGGGTTTTGCTTCAGGTTGAGAACCCAAAATTCCAACAAAGAGGATCTAAAATTTTTTACTTAATACTTTACCATCAACATTAGATGCCAATAATAAAGTCCATCATTATCAAAAATATTGATGTCTGTCATTAACATCAATGCTAAGAACTATATTTGCCATAAAAGCTTACACACATTATCCGAATAATGCTAAAACCTATCATCAACATCAATGGCTATGCTCATTATTATTAACAAGAATAACAAATGTCATAGTCAATAGTTCTAAAACCACCATTGCTAATATGATTGATGGCCGATGTTGATGGAATCAATCATTTTCATGATGAAGCACATTATCCTTATCAACAACACAGACATATGCCATCAACATCAACATGGAGACTTGTCATCACTACAAATATTGATATCAACCATCAACATAGACATGGATGTCCATGTGAATATCTCCATGAACCATCAATTTATCTCTCTCAAGATGTTGGATATCGAGTGATAATCCTCTTAATACCTTTAGGCTCATGAGATTGATAGAAGAACCTAGATCAATCAATATGCAGCAGATCGAGATGTCATCACTCTCTACAGTAACATAAAGAGGATGATTGTGATCTACAGTTCCCAACATAAGATCCTCTTCAGAGAATGTGATTACTGGGAGATCTTGAGTTTGCAATGCTTCGGTCATACATTTTTCAGCAAAGTAAGCTTCATAACTCTCCAGATCTTTGAGAGCTTATATCAAAGTTTCCCGAAGGTCTTTTGACATCAAGAGAGCCTCATACACACTCAGTTGTGCAGGGATCTTTCTCAGATGTGATAGAATGTTATAATATATTTTCTCACTTGATTTAGGATTTGTCCTAGGATTTCTGGGAATAATATCTTCGTTGACTTCAATTTGTTTGCCTTTATCTTTATTTGTGTTTTCCTTCTTTGATGAAGGTGGTAAGATTTTACCTCTTATCAATAGAAATTGAATAACTTTGTCTCGCTCAAATTCTTCTGAAGAGGTAGTTTCTTCAAATTTTCCTCTTATTCTGGAAGATTGGCCAAAAGGGTTAGACTCATTTTTCAACGTTATACGTTTCATACGTGATGATATCGATGAGTCTGACTCTTCTCCATCGAGAAGACATAGATCTTCATTTGAACTGCTATTATCTTTTTGAGTCATTAAACAAAATTCAGACACTAGCTCCTTAGGCACTTCTTACTTTCTTGATAAAAATTTTGATGGGTTGGTCGAGTTTATCTGACTATCCTTGTCATCTCAGAGTAACTGATATCGAAGAATATCTGACATCACACAGATGATTCAGCATGTCTCTACAAGACTCACCAATATCTTCTTCATCTGATTCAGCAATGGGAAGTTTAGGCATGAAGTCTACAAGCCTAAATGGTTGTCTTGCTGGCTGGTGATACTCCTCTAGGTTATTAATGATCTTTTGAGTTGTAGTTCTCTTCTTGATCTTCTTTTTCTTAGCCAGCTTCTTTAATTTATGAGGATTACATTTGGTTGACTGCTTCTCATGCTGTGACAAAGTAGCCTTATCAGAATGTCATAGAGAAGCCCAAATACTTAGTTTAGGAATCTCTCTTAAGTCCAATATAGGTTCAAGTGGTGATTTCCACTTAACACTAGAGACATCTTTTAGCTGCTTCAACATTTTTACACTCTTTTTGGAGACTACTGTTTGCCATTCTTCAGTCTGAGCTAATTTCTCCTTCTATTTATCTTTGTTGGATGATACGGAAGAGGATATAATCATCATTATAGACTCTCTTTTAGGGTTGACTAGACACTATCGGATAGTATAAATTTACCTCACTGATACTTTCTTTTTAGCCAATCTTTGAAGACATAACAATCTTCAATAGGGTGGATCATCCGATGATAGGGAGTAATTTGGATTACTTGATCGACTTCTTGAACCTTTTGATTTAGCGTAAATAAGCTTTGGCATCTTTGAAATAATTTAATTTACTATCCCTTCTAAAGAAATATTCTTTATTCATCTTTTCCTTAAGAGATGGCGTTAAATCATCTCTCTTGTTTGCTTTGGACGCTCCCCACCAATTGAAAAAGTCTGAGGTTTGTCATTACCTCCTAATACCAATTTTGGTTGTAGATTAGAATAAATAGGCTTTTTACCCTTATCATCATTGTACATCGGCTGCTTTTCTTTATCCATATTGTATATCACCTGCTTTTCTCCATTTGAACTATAAGAAGCAGCGTGAATTTCATTTCTTCTTGAGTCCGAAGGTTTATTTCTCTTTGCTTTATCTGCATAGACTTTAGACTTAGAGCGAGTCAACTTTTCGAATTTAACACTCTATCGAGCAAGTCCTGGAATATTGCAATCGACGTCATGCATAGAAATGGTGTCATTTTTTTTATCATCCATATTGCCCATTAGCAATTGGATCGCATGTTCTTCTTCCAATTGTTGCTCGCACTTCATACTTAGGTTGCGCCAATGACATATGAATTTCATCACTGACTCATCTTTCCTTCTTTTCAATAAGGCAATGTCAGTGATTGTGATTTTTTTGGTTGCACTAGCAAACCTTTTCACAAATATGGTCTCCAATTTAGTAAATATTTTAACTGAATCATTTGGCAATTCTGCATACCATTCGAAAGCAGTTGAGGTCAAACTAATGAATTGATGGAAAAAAACGCATCGTTCCCTCTGTGTTACCTTAAATTGGGCGGATGTTGCTTTAGATTATGATTACAAAGTATTGAATTTTGGCACTAAGTAACCTTTTGGGTACGATACTTGGTCGTATTCAGCTGGGTAAAGGCGACCCTTACTCACCAACTTTTTAGCCTGCTCTGAGGCTATGACCGCATTTATCTTTTCATTGATTATTATTTATAACTGAGCAACTATTATAGTTCTCGGTGTCCTAGCAAGATTTTGAATTGTCAGCTGGAGAGGTGTTTGGTTAACTTCATCCCTTGCTTTATGCATAGCATGTACTATAGGAGCTTGAGGTACCATAGTGGCTGGTGGTACAAAAGTTGTATGATTAGCTGCCTATTGATTAACATACAAAATTGCACTTGATGTGATATTCTTTTACAACAATTCCATCAAGATGTTCATTTGTACCATCATATCATTCATTTTGGTACCAAGCTATGTAATCTCCTTATCTTTGACTTCCATTTGATGCCGCATTTCTCTTTGCTCTCTAGCTAGAATGGCATCAATCAATATAGACTCTTCCTCTTCTTCTACTTCTTGTTGTTGTTATGCTCCTTGCTCATTTTAGGGAGAACTTGACTTCTCCTTGTGTATTTGCAGACAATTTGTTGTTGGGGTATACAATGACAATTATAAAAGTGTATCGGTGATCATTTTTTTGGTTCAACCATATAGACAACTTTGACACTCATGATCTCTTTTTTATTCTTGTCTTCTTCTTCTTCATCTTTAGCAAAGATTGAAGATCCATCCTCTATTTGCTTCTATGAAGATTCTTCTTCATAAGCGTCAAATTCGTTCGATTCCCACGGCTTTGTGTTCTTTGGTCTGGGGAGTTAATCTATATCTCTGGCCATATAGACAACTTCCACTTCCATAGAATCTTCTTCATTATTTTCTTCATACACATGAATTTCTAATCGGCGTTTCCGGTGGATCTTCCGTCAATGTGGAGCGACCACCTCTTCTATTAAAGGACCACGATCAACGCGAACCTTCTCTTGTAGTGAAACGCGGATGGGATCCCCAGAGGATTCTCCGGTGTCGACCATCATATCTTTCATCATTGATATCCCTTCTTTTGGGTATCCACGATGAGTTGATTTTGAGGTGAATTTGAGTATATATCTTAGATGTCACACCCCTTCTATTACTCAAAGTTTCATTATGGGACCTTGGCCTCCATATTTTCTTACCCTTTTGCCAGGACCTTTTGGCAGTGGATTCTTGGGCAAGAGGTCCAAGTTTCATGCTCCGATGCTTACCATGCAAAGTGTATTGGGCTCGCTGGCCAGTTACTAGAAGAGATGGAAAATTTCTTGGTGGAGCTTCGGTATTTTCCCTCACTACAGGCCTCTGAAATCTTCTTTTCATTAGCCTCTCCGCTACTTTGAGAACTTTATGTATCCTAACAGATGTTGTTTCAGTTGTCTCCTCTCGGTGGTGGAGCTTGACATGGTTGGTTCTAGAAGAACTGCTTTATTTAGAGCTATTCCCTTTACTCACCTTAGATTGTCAAAGTTATGGGTAGAATACTCACTGAGGCAATATCACTTTCACCAGTCGCTCAAAGGGGATCTATTGAGCCCTCACTCAAGATTTCTCCTTCTTCTCTCTCGTTAATTTGCTTCGATGAGGAAGCTTCATGATCATGCTTTCTGTGTACCAGGTTCAAGAGTAGGCCGCAACCCAGGAATTGGGAGACACAATTTATCCCTTAATGATTCTTTTCATCCCGGGAGATTCAGATTGACCTAGCCTCTTGAAAACTAAAGTTCTCTATTGGGATAACTCCTTGGCAGCAGTTAGCTGTTGAACTAGTTGGCACACATAGCTAGTAGGAGTTTTAGTAACTTGAGGCCTTTTAGCATGGTCTCGGGTGAATGTACCACGGGTGGGTATCTCGGGAGTTGCAGCTATAATAGCTGGAAAATTCAACCTACCAAATTGGATGGTAGCCCCGACATCTCCGGTTGATGATGCGGCTAGTGAAGCACCATGTTATGAGTGAAAGGAGTGCTTTATAGTTCCATTTCTGCAAAAGTGAAAGATGGGAATTAGTAATTAGTAATTATTATTTCACTCTATACTTTCAAGATGCAGAGGCATTACAAAACCAATATTAGTGTAATAAAGATATACTCTATGGAATGATTCATTCTACATAGTGTCTCATATTGAATTTATTACACAGCTAAATCATCAATTTTGTTTTGAATTTTCAAAAAAATTTATTGCTACTATAACACATATATGATTAGCCAAAGATGGAAAGAGAATCCTTTCCCCAACGGAGTTGCCAGAAATCTGTGAGCTCCGAAAATTCTCCACCGACCTCTTCGATGAAAAGAGTAGTTTAAAGGTGTCGGTGTAATTTTCAGAAGACAGATGGAATAGTAGATAAGACACTACCCAGAGATTTCATCCTCATTTGGTGAGGTCATTAGATCTGTTCCGTGTTTCCTATAAAGCCCCTATAGTTAATTACCCTCCCAAGTGAGAGAACTTTCAATTAAGGCTAATTAGATCGCTTAATGCGTAGCGTAAAGATGTAGAGTTTTAGAATTTAAGATATGAAATTAATCATTTTAGCTTAAAGTATGGTTGGGGAATGATGACATGCCCATCTAGATCCCATGGTTCCGTCATCCCGCATGATCCTAGTCTACTTAGAGGAGATAGTCAACCCAACCGAAAGATTCTTATCAAGAATACACATGGGTGTAATCAAGAAATCTTGTAAACTGGGTGGTGTTTGTCTAAGGAGACAGGCTTAAGTCTACTTTAACTAACAGAGGGCTGTTTGTCTTATCAAGTATACCCTATGATCACAACTTAAAGGAAAAGCCATTGGGGAGCATATGGGCTACGATCGTGATCATAATATAATAGAGTTGGATTGGCCAAACCAATCGAGGACTATGGTCGAATCGCTTCATCAGGAGCCTACTAGCCACGCAATGAGGATACATTCCACGTCAGGGCGTGAAATTGATTGAGAGTGAACATAGCAGAATACTTGATTTGATATTGGCTCTTTTGTGAGCTAAAGTTTTCTTACCACCCGACAAACAATTACGGAAGGCATGGATTGAGTTTGATTTAAGTTTTGTGAGATAGTTTCATTTAAGAAATTTTAGATTATTTGAATTAATATATTTTAGAAGTTTTACATTTGTCGACTCCATTTAGCTAATGGGATTAGATCTCTTAGATAATCCGATATTTCACTGATTTGAAATTTTTATTACAAGTTTTTAGGTTTTGTTAACCCGCACCCAATCCTAAGACTAAATCGGGAAGTAACCTACACAGCATCCTCAGACACTTGAATTTAAGCATTTAGCATAGTTTTGGGGCCCATGAGAGTGTATTTAAGAATTTAGGTAATTTTATGTTTGAATTATGAGCTTTAGATCCTGTTAACTCTGTTTAACTGTAACAGAGGATCAGATCTACTATCACCTGACAAGATTAGTTTCTCAAATATTTTACTGAGTTGAAATTCTTATAATAGATTTTTAGGTTTTGTTAACCCGGTCCCAAGACTAAATCGAAGCAACCAGCAAAGATCCTCACACTTGAATTTAAGCATTCAGCGTAGCGTCGAGGCCCATGCGGGTGTGTTTGAAAATTTAGGTAGTTTTGTGTTTGAACTATGATATTGATTTTAGATTTTTATTTAATTCCATTTTAGCCTGTGCAGCCTTTTTAGATATTAAAATTTGCACTTGAAATCTCTATGTCTGAGCACATGTAGGTATTTATAGCTTAGATAATTTCACCTAATTAGTGATTTTTTTTATTTTAATGATCATAATTAGAATGAAATTTCTTAATTTTTAGAAAGCCTTATGATTTTTGTAAATTTTGGTTTAGTATCGCTCATGCCTTGTATAAATGGTTGTAGATCCTGGCGGCATTTTTGATTTAGATCATAGTTTAAAACATTACTTGTAATTTGTTTACTTGTTAAGTTTTTTCTCTCTCAATTTGATTATGTTCAATCTACATCACTTTTGATAAGTTATGCCGATGCTTTAGCCTACTCATGCTTATTAGCAAAGCATAGTAATCACGTCCACATTCGTATAAGAGTTATTAAACTCAATTTAGATTTATCCTTAAATTTTGAGTTTATTGCAAGTTTGTTATGAGTTTGGCATTAGTCCCCCCTCAATTCCAATTAAAGCTTGCTTAATTTTAAGGGATTTACAAGAAAATGGAACTCACTTTGCTGCTTTAATTTAATTTATAGATGATTACAATTAGAGCTTGTGAGTTTAATGTTAGCCTCTCCCCAAAGTTTGTGATTTAATATTAACCTCCCCCAAATTTCACTTAAATTTTAAATGAATATTCTATTCTTTCCAAAATTTGCTTTAAAAGCTCCCCCCATTTTTCTTGTTTCCCACTTTTTAGTTTAAAATTAGCTACAAGTTTCCTTATTTAGTATTCTTAAGTCAGCTCATTTTACCCTCCCCTTTTATCCAAGTCAAAATATTAATTTCTGTTTCAGCCATCCCCAGGGTGTCGTTTTGGCTTACTCTGTTGAGCGTGAATGTGAGTGTCTTCACAACACCACTGATTTTCATCTCACAGCTAAGCATGATGAGATCTTTAAACCTAAAATATATATTCCTCCCCCTTTTTTTTCTAAGTCTGGAAATTAGATAAAATTTTGGCAGCCTTTCGTCTAGGGGAGCGACATCTAACAAGTGGTGGCTTACTCGACGTCAAAGTAGATGGTGTCTTGACACTATACTATTTTTCATATCATCGCCGTTGAGCACAACGGGGACTGCAGAAAAAACACAAAGCATATATATACATTCAAATTCACAATCTCACATGCTCGACGCATTTTTTGCCGCAAGGCTAAAGGTAGTTTTTTAGGTAGGTAATTGGGAATGTAAGGCAAGGAGTGCGACGCCAAAAATTGAAAGAAGAATTTATCTGTTGACGATGTTCTTCCCCGGTTTGCGGCGGAGCAGAAACGGAATGGATAAAGCGAAGAGTGCGACGCCGAAAACCGAAGGAAGAATTCGCCTGTTGACGATATTCTTCCCCAATTTGTGGCGTAGCGGAAATGGGGTGGCTAAAGCGAGGGTGTGACGCCAAATTGAAAGAAGAATTGGATGTTCTTTTCCCGATTTATGCAAAAAATGGAAAAAAAAGTAAGAGTAGCGAAATCGAAAGAAGAATTCGCCTGTCGACGATTTTCTTCCTCCGACTACAGCGTGACAAAAATGGGATAGAAAAAGGTTACGGGCTGCTAGATAGCGGGCTGAATTCCGCAGAACATGCTAGTTCGGGATGCTTTCGCGGGCTGGCGAGCTAGTTTTTGGGTTGGAACGGGTCAGAGCGGCTCAAACGGGTCGGCGGAGGGATCTCGCGGGTCTGGGTCGCAAAAGGCGGGTTTGCACAGGTCAGCGGGCTGTGCGTTGCAGCGGAGTGGGGCGCAGGTCAGGCACTGCAGCGGAGCGGGCTGATCAGGTCGGTTTCAGGCTGGCGGGCCGTAGGAGCATAGCCCAGGCAGGTCACATGGGCCGACGGCGGGATCACGCGTGAGTCGCGTGCACGGAATGGGCTTTGGGCCAGCTGGCGCGGGTCATGCGGTGGGCGCAGATGCTGATGGAGTATCGAGACGGGCCTTGCGGGATGCGCAGTTCCACAGACGCGGGTCAAGCAGGCTGGATCACGCGGCGGTGGGTCGCACGATCGGGTGCAGTAGTGGAGCGGGCCACGGGAGACGCGATTCGAATCACAGAACGACAGGAAGTGGAGGCGTGGGCCACGGGATTTGGACGGCGGAAGTGGGTCGGAGCGGGTTCGGATCGTAAAATTCCATCGGAGCGGCGGAGAATGGAAGAAAATGGGAAAAATTCAGAGAGAAAAAAAATTTCAGAAAAGAGGAGGATTTACCTTCCTTTTTTTGTTCTTTTTGACAGGAGAGGAGAGAGAGAGTGGGAGAGAGAAACCCAAAAAAAAAAACAGGATGAGGGTAACGTGGGAGGGAAAATGAGAGAGTGGGGAGGAAGTTTTTATAATGGGGGAGTGGCTATTTTTTTTTATTTCCTTTTTCAGAAAACTGAAAATAGGGGGTAACAATTGAGCATGGGGGTAATTTAGGATTTTTTTTAATTAATTTTGAATTTATTAAATATTTTTAATGTGAATTTCATGTCGATAAATACACATAGTCAATATATATTAATTTAGGATAATTTCATTATTCGAATGATAAGCATTATCCGTTTAAGTGATGTCGTTTGGTTGAAATTCAGTAAAATCTGTTCGAAATACGCGTCTTTATTTCGCTTGATTTTTGCGGACTTATTCAAATTGAGTGTGACGATCTTTATTTGATAGATTTCGGATTTCAAAGCCAATGGCTGATCAATTCGTGACGGAAGTCGTTCTCGGTCTCGACCTCGATATCGTCTGCAGTCTTTGACTTCGGCGCGTGATCGGTTCTCATCGTCATCAATATTTATATATGGACCAATTTCGATTTTCTAAACATGATGACAAAGTTTGTTCGTCGATTGGAGGTCATTTGAGTTGATTTCGATGAAGCCTTGTGTATTTGTATCGATTTGCGATCACGAATCATTCGACATTTACGCGACTGTCGTCAGAATTGGCGTGGATAATCTCATTTGATAGATTTTGATGTTTCGTAGCTAACAAAGTGATCAATTTCATGAAAGGAGTTTATTTTTTTATCATCGCAACTTTCTAACTTTGATATGTGCATCGATAATTTGATAGCTCGAGCGTTTAATTGATTGATCATTAGATTTTGTAATATTTATATTTCAATCACCGGCCACCGTATTCATATCGAGGGAAGTATGTGGTGCGATCTCTAGCGGCGGCGGTCTACGCCCCGATTTACCACCATTACCAGCCATGGTGTAATGCACGGTATTATTTTTACTCAAGCGGTGATGTACCTCGTATTACGGACTTAGGATATTAGAACAACGCCAAGCGGGTTGAAGGAAGGAAGGACCATCAACAGTCATCTATATAATCGCCTACCTACGACCACCATCCCATTGCACTCCTGATAGTGGTGTGATTCCACCACGCAGTATCAACGAAGATGGGACGAGTTCTTTTTTTATACACCTGACATATGAACTTGTGATTGTTTGTCATTTATTATGGTTACTCATTCAGTTTCATAGTTCTGTAACTCTTAATTATATAATCCTGGTGTTGTTTATTATTTGGTTGTTTTGGTTGGATTACATCAGAGATCGGCATTAAGTTCATATGTGTTTGGTGAAATTCAATTTCTTCACATCACATATTGAGATAAGGTTGTGTGTTAATGTATATTTTTTATGATGATATGTCTTTTCTCTTAAGAGCTTATTAATTGCACTTTAATAATAGTGTTTTAGTGTAGTGAGATATAACAAATTATGCAATGCTTCATTTGGTTGATTTTTAAGAGTGAAAAACTCCCTTGATTTCACTATTTCATAGAATATTACTGCAAAAACTAAGATTATCTGGGCAAGAATTGTCAAAAAATGTCAACGTGAAAGTTGTAGTACTTTTTATTACCTTTCTAACGATATGCACGCTAAAATCTAAAATCGGATTTGAATATGACCAAAAAAATGGGCTGCCGTAATATCTTTATTTTTTACAACTTAAATATTCATACATTTGTAAAAACTGCGGCTACCCTGCCGATATTTATCAAAAGTTGTCAACATGAAAGTTATAGTACTTTTTATTATCTTTCCAACGATACCAAACATACTAAAATTCAACACGGAGTCTGACACGCCAATAACGGCTACAATATCTTTATTTTTTTAACTTAAATATTCATACATTCGCAAAAGCTACGGTTAAAATGTTATCAACATGAAAGTTTTATAACTTTTCATTACCTTTCGAATGATACCACGCTGAAAACAGATGAGCGATATATGGCCAAAGAAAGGCGGTTCGCGAATATCTTTATTTTTTGCAACTTAAATATTCATACATTCGCAAAAACTGCAGCTACCCGGGCGAGATTCATCAAAAGTTGTTCACATGAAAATTGTAGAATTTTTTATTACCTTTCCAACGATACTAAGCACGCTAAAATACAACATGATGCTGATATCAAAAAAATAACTCTTGTGTTTAAATTTTTAAAAAAAACTTAAAGCCAGTTTTCGTCAACGCGAGCTAATGCAATCTAGTCAACGCCGACTGGGCCTATTTTTAAATTTTTTTAAAAAAATGCATAATTAGCAAATTAAAATTTTAATTAAGCCTAATTTCAAAATTAAGCTTTTTTTATCCTCCTAGTTCAACATATCTATTAATAAAAAATTTTGATCAAGGAACATTCAAATAAAATTTATTTTCAAATTTAATATTTTTTCCAACTCAACCTCTACACTGTACTATTTAGTTTGATAATCCACGCCTATCTTTTCAACGGTAAAATCCTTTTAAAAAAATAAAAATCATGCTCTTTATATAATCTTATGTGATATAATCTAATATTCTAATATACTACAAAAATTCAAATTTGCATGACTTCATCTCCTAAAAATTGAAAAAAAAAAAAATTTCTGCTATGTTACACTCTCCTTCAACATCAAAATCCAAAATCCTTGATGTAGATAAATACACATATGAGAGAGAGAGAGAGAGAGAGAGAGAGAGAGAGAGAGAGGTGAGAGATCACTTACCTCTCAAGAACAGAGGCGAAGGAAAAGAAGAAATCTCAGCTGAACTCCCTCGTTTCTCTCTCCAGCTTGTGAAAAAAATCAGGGAACAGGGAATGAATTCTCCTACTCTATCTATAAAGAGAGAAAATAAATGATTTAATGACAAAACCAACGGAAGAAAGAGATTAATTAAATATTTCACCAAGTCAAAGTGTATTCTAGTCATGATTTCCTTTTCAGAGCAGGGTAAGGAGCTGCTGCTCCACCTTCCGTTCTTATGAAAGCACTTCAAAATGGGAAAGAGACGATATTTTATTTAGAGGGGATTTACATACATATCATATAATTCTTATGTATTTATATATCTAACATCTAAACTTCAATTTTTATATATATGACACCTTAATCTTCAATATCACATCAAAAATATCACTTTATTTACTTTTTAAAAGTGAAATGCACCTTTCTAAATATAGAAAAGTGTTAGATACATAAATATCTAACTTTAGGTATTTGATACGTAAATATATAAGAATTGTGTGATAATATATAAATCTCCCTTTTTTTTTGAAGAACAGGTCAAAACTTAGAAATTATCGCTGAAATTAATTACTCTAATGACCATAGCTAAAAATTCGAGCATATTTGCTTAACCAGCCGGCTCGAAATCGACATTTTAATCGATTCATTTAGATGCCAAACCGTTCTGCACTTAGCTGCCATAACCGCTATATCATCTCGTCCAGCCAATTTGTTAATTTCTGAAAATCCTCGGCCGTAGATAGGGCTATAACAGAGTCGAAATGAAGTCGAAGTCAGTCAAGTTAAATACTTATCAGATGAGATTTATCTCTCATAAATTAAAATTTGCTTATGTATGGCTCAAATTTGAGTCGAGCTTTCATATATATGTTCAAATTTGATTTGTATAATTTTCTCTATGTTCAAATTTGACTTATTTGAAATAATCAAACTAATATTTAATCGAGTTAATGAATAAACTTTAATGTGTACTTGGGTGTTTATGAATTTAATATGATTCAAATCACAGATGTGACAGTACTTAAATAAGTTTTCAGCAATAAGTTGTATACTTTTTTAAGTTTAATCTAATTTTTTGCTGTAATTACTCTCTTAAATATCTTGCAACTCTTTCACATAACACAAAATCTAGATTCTAAAAAAAAAAGTTAAATCATGAAAATTTTTATGAAAAATAAGCTTGGCAAAAAGCATACATAAAAATTGTTACTTTATAATGACATTACAACTTATCTATCCATTTGAATAATTATTCATTAATTATTAAAAATTAAGAGCTAAATATTCAAATAATATGATGCATATGAGTAAAGAACTAAGACACACAGTCAACTATTTTTATAAAAAAAAGACACATTCAGCCATTTTTTTGAAATAAAGACACAAAATCAGCTTTTTTTTACCTCATGAATAAACAAGTTACACCCAAGATTTACATATGTGATATTGAAAATTATATATATAAATATATATATACATATATATACATATATATACATATATATATATATATATATATATATATACATATATATATATATATATATAAATTGAAGTTTAGGTATTAGATATGTAAATACATAAGAATTATGTGATATGTATGTAAATCCCCCTTTACCTTATGGTTTGGTTTACTCTTGAATGGACTGAGAGGGAGAGATCGATCGATGGAAGTCGAAGAGGAAGAGAAGTTTAGAGCTTAGAGGGACGAAGATGATTTATGGGTTTAGGGAACGAATCTGAGATCCATCTTTTTAATGGGGTGAAGTCATGACACTAACACTGATAAGCCCATAATCTTAATTAGGTTATATAAATATTTAATTAAATTATAATATCTTTTTATTAATTATAATGCTAAATTATCATATATTTTTATTAAATATATAATTAAATTATATATTTTAGACAATATATGAATTATCACTTAGCTTAATATTAAGTATTTAACTTTTAATTTTCAAATTACAAATGAGTTTGTTTAAGAACATAAACAAATGAGTTTAATCATATTCATGTTCAGTTCATTTAATCTTTGAGTTTTCAAAAATCATTCAAATTTATTTATTTATTAATTTAAATAAATATGAACTAGCAATAATTGAGCTGAATTTAAGTCGTTCAATGAGTGTATTGATTCAATTGCAACCCTAGAGAGGGAATAAAAAAAGTCTTAATATTGTGCCAAAATCTAGTACACGCATAGATAATAGAGAAGAATACAATAGACATCAAAAAATTTATATTGTCAAAATAATCTACTATATAAACAAGTTTACAAAATTTCATCCCTCTCTCTATTGGAGAAGATGAGATTACAAAATTAAAAATTGTACAAATGTTAGTCAACAACAATTTATATATAAGGTTACGACTACCGTATAGTGGTAGATGAGCTATAATTGCCACTATTTAGTAGGTGGTGGTCAACAATGTTGGTGGTGGTGGCATGCATTGAACTTTTAGGCTTAGTTATTAGCTTTTCTTTTCTATGGTTGGAATGTGGTCTTATTTATAGAGTTTTGAGAGAGATATTTTGATAAATTAATTTAGCCAAAATCTCAAAATATTTTATTTGATGGTCTATATTGATTCCCTCGGTCATAAATCATTTTTTCAACATTTAAGTGCCTTAATGATCTCAAGTTTAAGTAACCTTGGTCTCATTAAATTTCTATATTCAAGACACTGAATAGATTATGCACATGATAGATTCGGAGATCATTTGACCCTACAATTAATACTTCAAAGTTTTTAATTTCATTTCGAAAGCTTGATTTGGACTAATTTGGATTCAGATGTATGTGCTATTAATGTCAATGAGTTTATCTCATCGAGATATTTAATTCTATAATAAATTTGTTAAAATCAAAGTTAAAATGATCTAAAATTTAATTCTAAAAGAATCCAACACATACATTGTAATAACCGAAAAAAAAGAAACAAAAAAAAAAAATTTGTAACGAGAAAAAAAAGAAATTGAGGGGTCGGTCTAAACCGAACATCCAAACACGAGAGGGGAAAGGGAGAAAGAAGAAGGAAAGTGTCTAACCTAGCCATGCATCGTCGTCGAGAAGGAGAAGAGGAAACAATGTCGATGTCGTCGAGGAAGAAGAAGAGGAAGGCGTGTGCCCTAGCTGAGTCTTACGTGTGTCGTCGGCCGAGGAAGGAGGAGAGCGACTAGTAAGTCCGCCGGTAGGAAGAAAAGGGAAGAAGCGTTGTGTGCAAGAAGCGACGGTGGGGAAAGCCGCATGTCAAACCCGTGAGGAAATAAGAGGTAAGTAAATAATTAATTTATATAATTATATGTTTAATGGAAATATGATTTTAATATTATTTCAAGTTTAAATTAGGGTTTATAATTGTAACTTAGGGTTTATCGATTTCGAAATAAATTAATTTAGAATAAGTAATAATAAGTTAGATGCAAGTTAAAATATTATTTTAAATCATTCAAGAACCATTTTAAAGAAAAATAAGAAAAAAGGAGTATTAAATTTAGAGAACTTATAAAGGAAATGCATGTTATATTATAAAGAAATGTATTTATATTATCTTAATTAGAGAATCATTTAAGGGGTATGATAATAAATTAATGCAATATATAAAATCACTTTAACACTTAATATTTTTATGTTATAGGAATTTCAATTAAGGAAGGAAGCATTAAAGAAAATGAGGTTTAAGAGAAAACTGCAAGTTAAATTGGGTAATTATGTTATTACATTTATGGTAAAAATATCTTTAATTTTCTTGTGATGAAATGTATGTTTAAATGATTATGATTTTTTTTCTTGCACTGTAAGTTATGATGATTTTCCTGTTTCTTCATAAATTATAATATAGGTTACTATTTCTTCATGCTGGATAATAATTTAAATGCTAGATCATATTGACACGTCATCATGCTATAAAGTTAACTAATTTACTGTTAGTTATGAATTTATATGCATAGATGTATTATTGTATGTTATGAATGTGTATGTTGATGTGGAGTTCATCCTCTTATGGTACTAGCTGGGGACGATATGGCACGTAATGATGAAAAGGCCAATGATTTAAATGTAATGGTAATGATATTCCTTGACGAGTATTGACAAAGGTTTTGACGGTGACTCTAAGAGGTGTGATAAAAGTAAAGATAAAAGTAAAAGTTCATATGAAAAGTTTATATATACCTACCTCACATATGTTTGATTATTTGAGCAAATTTCTTTTGGTATAGAAAATGTGAAAATCAGAATATCTTTTCTTCTTGTTTACTATAGTGTAATAGCATAATTGACCCATCAATTATATTCATTTGTTAGTCGCTAAACCTTTTTCGTAACCTCCCAATTAAATGGTCGATAGAAGGAAAGTCATGTTTACCGCCGTAGAGGGATTGCAGGAGATAGGTATTTATGTCAGTCAATTATGTTGAGTTATGTTTAAAGTGTATTTTTCTTTTGAATCTTTGTTAGAATATTTATGTATGGACGAATTGTTAAACCATTTGTGGATTGTAGTAGCTCTTTTATGATTTTATGATTAGAGATTTTAATTAATATTGGAAATGTGATGTAAGTTTTTATTTTATCCGTCCAATCGTGTGTTCCCCAGATTCTAGCCCGCCGTCGTGACAAGAGTGTTATCAGAGCAAAGTTTTTATATTCAGGGACATAAGTATGATCATAATCAAAGAGCCATTAAGAAGATAAATTTTATGAATAGATTTGATGTGATTTTAGGAATGGATTGACTATCTAAACATTATGCTACTATAGATTGTTGTAAAAAGATAATCAAATTCAATATTCCTCAAAAAGAAGAATTCAAATTTGTGGGGCATAAGGGAGTATTAGCTATGATGGTATCTTGCTTAAAAGTTCAAAAAATACTAGCAAAATGCTATGAAGGTTTTCTTGCTCAAGTTACTGATATTACTAAAGAGGTAAAGAAGATAGAGGATGTACCAGTAGTAAAGGAGTATCCAGAAATCTTTCTAGATGATTTACCAAGTTTACCTTCAGTCAAAGAGATAGATTTCTCTATTGATTTAATTCAAGGTACAAAACCTATAGCAAAAGTACCATATAGAATGGCGGTTAAAGAATTACAAGAGTTGAAGAATCAAGAATTATTAGAGAAGAGATTTATCGCCCAAAGACATCTCCTTGGGAGCTCGTATTAAAGAAAGATGGGAGCTTAAGACTATGCATCGACATAGAGAGCTTAATAAACTCACATTGAAGAATAAATATCCTTAAGAATTGATGATCTCTTTGACCAACTAGAAGGAGCTTCAGTATTTTCAAAGACTAATTTAAGATCAGGTTATCATCAGTTGAGAATCAAAGAAGATATATCAAAGACTGCATTCAGTATAAGGTATGGGCACTATGAGTTTGTCGTGATGCCTTTTGGCTCAACAAATGTTTCAACTGTATTTATGGATCTCATGAATAGAATCTTTAAACCATTTTTAGATTCATTCATGATTGTATTCATAGATGATATTCTAATTTATTCACGAGATGAAGCAGCTCATGAAAACTATCTTCACATTATTTTTCAAGCTCTGAAAGGAAATGAATTGTATGCAAAATTTTTAAAGTGTGAATTTTGGTTAAATAGCATCATATTCTTAGGGCACATGATTAGTAGTGAAGGAGTTTTGGATCGAAGTTAATAGAAATGACAACAATTTTCATAGAAGGCAGAAGTTTCTTAGGGTTGGCAGGATATTACAGGAGATTTGTTGAAGGATTTTCACAGATTGTCATGCCACTATCGAGGCTAACTCAGAAAGTAGTCAAGTTTGAATGGTGACAAGTGAAGGGGCTTTTCAAAATTGAAGAATTATTTAATGACTGTACCAATATAACTATTCCATCAGGGATAGAAGGATTTCAAATTTATAGTGATGCATCATTAAGAGGCTTGGGATGTGTACTTATGCAAGAGTGATGCTTATGCTCGGCAATTAAAAAAATCATGAAAAGAATTATCCAACCCATGATCTAGAGCTAGCAGTAGTAGTATTTGCATTAAAAATATGGAGGCACTATTTATATGGAGTAAGGTATGAAGTTTTCACTGATCATTAAAGTTTGAAATAATCTTTACTTAGAAGGAGCTAAATTTAAGGCAAAGAAGATGGTTGGAACTCATTAAAGATTATGATTTGGATATTCAATATCATCTGGAAGGAAAATGTAGTTGCTGATGCTCTAAGTAGAAAAATAGCTAGTAGTGCTTATTGGTTGATCTCTCAACAGGAGGAGGTGATTAAAGATTTAGAAAAATTAGAAATTTCAATCATTAAATCTACAGATGATCATGCCTTATTGCTAAATCAAATGGCTATACACTCAAATTTGAAAGACAAAATATGGGATACTTTACCTCAAGATGATGACTTTCAGGAAATTTTAGATTTAGTAAAAGTAGGTCATACAGAATACTTTGAAATCGATGAAGAGGGATTTCTGAACTATCATGGCAGGGTTTGCATTCCAAATGTTGGAGATTTGAGGAAAGACATCTTACATGAAGCACATCATTCTAATTATATAATTCATCCAGGTAGTAGCAAAATGTATCAAGATCTTAAGGAAATATTTTGGTGGCCAGGAATGAAAAGAAGTGTAGCTGAATTTGTCTATAAATGTCAATCATGTCAGATGATTAAAGCTGAACATCGAAGTAGACTTTACGCCTTGCCACACGAGTGTAAATGGGATGATATTACTATGGATTTTGTGGTTGGCTTACCTAGATCATTTATTTGGGTCATTATTGATAGGTTGACTAAATCTGCACACTTTATACCTATCAAATAATCTGATGCTATAGAAAAGCTACAAGAAAGTATGTTGATGAAATCGTGAAGTTACATGGTGTGCCAAAATCTATAGTGTCCGATCGGGATGACCGATTTACATCTAGACTGGAGAAAATTCAAGAAGCTTTAGGTATGAAGCTTACTTTCAGTATTGCTTTCCATCCTCAAACTGATGACCAGTCAAAGAGAACAATTCAAACACTTGAAGATTTGCTTAGACTTTGTATCCTTGATTTTGGAGGAAATTAGAAAATTCATTTGCCTTTGATTGAGTTTGCCTACAATAATAGTTTTCAAGCAAGTATTGGTATGGCTCCCCATGAAGTATTGTATGGAAGAAAATGTAGAACTCCACTTTGTTGGGTGGAGATAGGTGAAAGAAGAATCATTGGTGCAGATGTAGTAGATGAAGCTACTGAAAAGATCCAATTAATTCGTGACAAATTAAAAACTATTCAAGATAGGCAGAGAAAATATTATGATGCTAAACATCGGCTAGTAGAGTTCGAAGTGGGAGAATTTATATTTCTTAAAGTTAGTCCCATGAAAGGTATAAAATGATTTGGTAAAGTTGGAAAGTTAAGTCCACGCTATATTGGTCCATATGAAATTTTGGAAAGAATTAGAAAAGTGGCTTATAGACTGGCATTACCGTCTCACTTGCAAGGAGTGCACAATGTGTTTCATATTTTTCTTCTGTGAAAATATATTACTGATGAAGCCAACAAGATTATTATTGATCCTATTGATATTCAACCTGATCTCACATTCGTGGAGGAGCCAGAAAGAATTATAGATTATGATATCAAGCATCTCAGGAATAGGAAAATTCCATTTGTTTGTGTTCTGTGGAAACATGGATCAGATCGAGAAGCTACATGGGAGAAGGAATCAGAAATGCGAGAGCTTTATCTTCAATTGTTTAATTAAAGGTATGTGTATTTCTATTAATATCATTTAATTTCGAGGACAAAATTTCTATAAGAGGGAGAGATTGTAATAATCGAAAAAAAAAAACAAAAAAAAATAAAGAAAAAATTTTGTAATGCTACATGAAGTCATGAAAAGAAAAAAAAGAAATTCAAGGGTCGGTTTTCAAAACCAACTCCAAAACAAGAGAGGGGAAAAGGAGAAAGAAGAAGGAAAGTGTCGTTCTAGTCGAAGGCCATCGACCGAGGAAGGAGAAGAGGAATCGTGCGTCGACCAAGGAAGAAGAAGAGGAAGGCGCCAGTCAGGTCTCACGCAATCTGAGGAAGAGGAGGAGAACACGGCTGTCCCATGTTCATCGTAGAGGAAAAGGAAGAAGCGAGGTGCATGTGAAGAAGCCAAGTGGGGGAAAGCCGAGCCGTGCGTGACTAGGGCAACCCGTGAGGAAATAAGAAAGTGGTAAGTAAATAATTAATTTATATAATTATATGTTTAATGGAAATATGATTTTAATGTTATGTTAAGTTTAAATTAGGGTTTATAATTGTAACTTAGGGTTTATCGATTTCAGCAAATAAATTAATTTAGGAATAAGTAATAATAAGTTAGATGCAAGTTAAAATATTATTTTAAAATCATTCAAGAACCATTTTGAAGAAAAATAAGAAAAGAGGAGTATTAAATATAGGAGAACTTATAAAGGAAATGCATGTTATATTATAAAGGAAATGTATTTATATAATCTTTAATTAGATTAGAATCATTTAAGGGGGTATGATAATCAATTAATGCAATATATAAAATCACTTTAACACTTAATATTTTTATAGGAATTTCAATTAAGGAAGGAAGCGTTAAAGGAAAGGAGGTTCAAGAAGAAACTGCAAGTTAAAGTGGGTAATTTTGTTCTTACATTTATGGTAAAAATATCTTTAAATTTCTTGTGATGAAATATATGTTTAAATGATTATTATTTTTTTCTTGCACTTCAAGTTGTGATGATTTTCTTGTTTCTTTATAAATTGTGATATAGGTTACTGTTTCTTCATGTTGGATAATAATTTAAATGCTAGATCATATTGTCACACCATCATGTTATAAAATTAACTGATTTACTGTTAATTATAAATTCATATGCATAGATGTATCATTGTATGTTATGAATGTATATGTTGATGTGAGCTCACCTTATTTGGGACGCAATGCATGCGTAATGATGAAAAAGAACCAATAATTTGGCAAATGGTAATGGTAATTGCTACTTGTCCTTTGGATGAGTATTAGTAAAGGTTTTGAAGGGGACTCCAAGGCGGGTGATAAAAATAAAGGTAAAATTAAAAGTTCATATGAAAAGTTTATATATACCTGCCTCACATATGTTTGATTGTTTGAGCAAATTTCTTTTATGTATATGTGAAAACAGAAAATTGGCATACATGCTAGTTCTTTCTTCTTGTTTACTATAGTGTAACAGCATAATTGACCCACTGAATTATATTCATTTGTTAGCTAAATCTTTTCGTAACTCCTAATTAAATGACTGATAGAAAGGAAAGTCATGTTTACCGTCTTAGAGGGATTGTAGGAGATAGGTATTTATGTCATTCAATTATATTGAGTTATGTTTAAAGTATATTTTTCTCCTGAATCTTTGTTAGAATATTTATGTATCAATTAATTATTAAACCATTTTGAAGTGGCTTTTATGATTGTATGATTGGAGATTTTAATTAATATTGGAAATGTGATGTAATCCGTCCGATCGTCTGTTCCCGCCTTGGTATTTCAAGCTCCCAGGCCAGGTTGTGACATACATTGCCTCAATATTCGTGCCTAATTAATCATATTTTAAGATGAGATATCATTAATAGCCTCTAATTTTGGATGTCAGATTTAGTCATGAAAAATATATTAAATTTACATAAAACTCATAAAATTATAAATTGTGATTACTCTTTGATTTCAAAGTGTGCCTTCCCCCTAAGTAGCAAATTAAATAAATTATTTGTAACCATAATTTTAATTTTTATTAAAAATAAATTATTGATCAATAACAAAAATTGGCTCCAAGATTATCAAACTTCATATAAAAAAATTTGTTGAGCTCTAAAATATCAAAATTGACACCAAAATGATAAAAAAAAGAATTAAAACATCTAAATTAGATTGTCATAGCCAAAATTTGTGTTACCTTATTTGTAATAATTATTCCCAAATTTATTTATTTACTATTCATTTATTTATTATTTTATTATACATACATACATATATATAATTTTAAAATTTTAAATTTTAGAATACTCAAAAAACTTTTTAACTTTTTCATTCAAATTTAGAATATTCCAGAAACTTCAAATTCTCTCCATTTAAATTTATGCAGTCTTTAGCTTCCCTCATTTAATTGTAAAAGCTCTTTGAATTCCTCTTATTTAATTATCTATCTTATGCATGGAGATTTGATACTATCTTAGATAGGCAATACATATCATATTTTCAAGCCCTAATGATTTTCTCTTTAGAGATTTAAAACTATCTTGGATAGGCTCTAGTTCTTCTTTGTATAGAGGTTTACAATTATCTGAATAAGTATATAACTCTTTCATAGGCTCAGCCTTCTCTATATAGAGATTTGATATTATCCTAGATAAGCAATGCATAACCTTCTTTGCAAGCTTCAGTCTTCCTTTGTAGGGAGGATTAATACTGCCTTGAATAGGCAATCATCCTTTTAGACTCTAGTGCTTCTCCAAAAAAATATTATTTTAGGACTTTTAAGGCTTTTGCCCCTTAGTGGAAGCATAAAAATTGTATAAATATATTTATATTTTTAAAGCTTTTTTCACTCAATAGAACATATTAGAATTATAAGTTTTATAAGCTTTTTAAAAACTTTTGCACCCAATGAGAGCATAATTATTTTGAGTAAAAGTTGTATAACTTTTTCAGGCTTATGCCTTTAAAGAATTGTGATGTATATTAAAATCATAGTGGTGAAATTGCCTAGGAGTTGAAATCAAATTAAGAGCTAAATGTAAATATTATATTTTAGTTGAGACTTTCTTATCAAACTTCTTATGTTTGGGGAAAGCACTTGGAGAGATAGTTGTCAATAAAGTTGCCATAAGTGCACTATAAACTGGAAAACTTTGTTAGACTATGATTGTACCAGAGATGTTAACATGAATATCATTTTAAGGTTGCAACCAAAAGTTCTCTCTCAATCTAGGGTTGCAAATGAACCAAGCATTTAACAAGCTACTTGCGACTCGACTCAATTAAAGCTCATTTATGATTGTTTGATAAAATATTTGAACTAGCTTGAACACTTTTGTGAGTAACTGATTGCTAAATGAAGCTTAAACAACTTTTTGTTCAATTCATTTATGTTCATGAACATTGTTTAAAGGTTGTGAAAAAACTCGTTAACCTCAATTATGGCTTATGTATTAACAATATTTTAAAAAATTTATTTTCTTAGGGTTGATAAGCTTTAATTAATACAACTCATGTATATTTATCAACAAGCTCATAATAAGCTTGATTAGATCTCATTTATTTCATTAAATGAGTTGCTTGTTAATTAGCTTGATAATCTTAATTTGACTTGAACTCATTAGCAAACTTGAGCTGAGCTTAAACAAGATTTTTTATAAACAAGCTTAAGCTTAAACACCATCCTATGAACTCGAATTCTCAAGCTCAATATAATAAACAAGCTTGAATCCGAATAAGTACATGCTCGACTTGGCTTAGTTCATTTGTAACCCTATTTAAATCCTAAATTTTTTTCTTATGGAATTGATAGATAGAAGAGAAGAATCTTTTGATTACAATCATGTCTAAAACTTTATCCATTCAATATTATAATTAATGTTATTCTTCAATCTCAACTTGTTTCTTTTAGAATTAATAGTAAAGTAAATGGCAAATGAGACTCTTTATTAGTGATTATAAATCAACTTAAGATGGTTTTTTATAGACAATGACAAACTATTATGTGCTAGAAAATCCATGATAGTAAAATGATAATTTTATATCTTAAATCTACAAAAATCTAGCACACATGCAGATAAGTGAGAAGAATATTATTATGACCCATCCTAGCCAAGTCAAACTCAATTCACTATATATTTTGAGTTACTAAGTACTACTTTTCTTCTTGAGTGGAGGAGATAAGACTACATAATTTTGATCATATCAAAATTAAGCAACAATAGCCTTAGGATATGATTACAATATTGTATAATAATACTAAGGCTATGATAGCCTTCAAATATTGGTGACGATCATCGGTGGAGGTTGGCAATGACAGCAAGTGGTTATCGATGATGGTTATCCATGATGGTTGATGATATATGCTAGTGGTGGATTGCTTTAAGCTCTAAGCTTAATCTTTAGCATCGTTGTCCTCCATGATGAGAATATAGTCTTATTTATATAATTTTAAGATAAACATTTTGATAAATTTAACTAATATCTGATAGCATTTCATCATATGATTTGTATTGATTCCCATAATCATAAATCATTCTTTTAGCAAATATCTTAACGATCTAAAATTTAAGTGATCATGGATTAGTTGGATTCTCTTATCGAGATACTTGATTTGACTATAAGTATGCTACATTCAGAGATTGTTTGATCCTTCAATTAGTATTTCAATATTTCTAATTACACTTTAAGAGCCTAATTTGTGTTTATTTGGACTCCGATCAATGTCTTTTGGCGTCAATAGCATTGTCTCATTAAGACATTCAGTTTGACTATAATTTTTTTAATATTGGTAGACAGATGATCCACCCTAACTTTATTTTTAAAAATTTTAAACTTAAGAAATTCTTCAAGATTGGTGCTTTATTAGATGTATTTCTCAAAGGTATATCAATGATTTCAAATTCATGACATTTCAGAAAGAAAAGAAGCACACAAATTATTTAGTTGACATTTATTGAATAAATTAACCAATGTCAAATTGGTGACTGGCTATAAGATGGCTCTTCTTATTGAAAAAAAATTCCAGGAGCTACAATATAATATAAACCTATTTAAAAAGTTAAAGTTATAACGAGTGGTTTCACTACTTTATGCTTAAATCTCATTTAATTATGATGATTGTATATGAGATGTTGATTTTTTTATGAAATATATCGTTTATCAAATGTAAGCTACATATTCAAAGCACTAAAGTGATGTTAATAACGTACAGACCAAATCTCTTTATTCAGGGTTTATGTAATCTTCAATCACATTATAAAGTTCATCAATTAATGATTATATTATTATGATTATTCCTAGTAAAAATTTATGATGTGAACTCCATTGTATATCACCAAGAAGCATAAGAGTTGTTACTTGACTTGGATTATACATTCCTCTCCAATTTGTAAGGCACTTAGAAGGCTTTTCTTGCTGGTTTTCGCTAAGTTTTATTATGGAGTTTACATAGCAATGCCCATTATTTCAAAAATTAAATAGCAAGAAAAATTTAACTTGCCTTTTGGCAACAAATAATAAGAATAATTATAGTTGATGTGCAAAATAATATGCCTATTTATTTTCATTCATGAAAAGTGCTTTTGGATATCTAACTCACCCGTATATTGTCTTATGTTGAATTGGTGCCTTATATTGATGACTTATAATAACAACTCTAAATTATATTGATGTCTTGTACCTATAACTTATATTGCGTCAATGCCATTTTGATGATTTCAATGTCAATGCTTATGAATTCTTACTATTCAGGCCAACTTTTGAAGCCATCTCCAATTCAACCAAATTATCCATCTTATAGGCAATAATCCATTCTATAACAATATGAAGTGTCTAAGGACGTCGCTCATCAACACTATATTAGAATACCATACATGAGGCACAAATATTATACCATGAGTCAAAAAAAAAAAAATGGCAAAATGCTAAAAGTTAGCTAATTGAAAGTAAAAAAACTTTCCAATTGTATGTCTCTAAAGAGATAAATTTATATTTTAGAATAAAAATAAATGGCAAAAAAATTTTTTAGGAAAGATAAATGATTAATTTAATATCCCATATAAGATGAATTATAAAGTTCAATAATAAAATAAATTAATTTGATTTGTTATTACTCAGAACGCACTAATTTGAGCCAACATCTAGCTTATAAATATCTTTTGCAAAATATCACTTAAATTAATTTATGAACAAAAATACTCATAGATAGATACTAAGGGGTTGTTTGCATTTAGAATGTAGAACTGAATAATGAAAAAAAAAATGCATTGTATTTAGATTAGTAACTTTGTTTTAAAAATATATTAATTTTTTTTATCTTAAAATAAATATAATGTAAAGTATTTTAGGATTATCAATAGTGGCGACGATAAGATAGCGGTGCGGAGATCGATGATAAGTCTCGAGGGAGGCTTGAGGTGGTCGATGATGATTTATGGTCGTGATGATACGGTTTAATGCTGGCGAATGTAACACTTTCTATAATGATTTTGAATTCTCAAAAAGAATTCCAAATACACCCAAAATGATCATTCTAATGCATTTCAAATACACTACAAATATATTAAAATTTTACTTTGCACCATATCAAACACTCAAAAAATTAAATAACAGCAATACAAACACATCCGAAACCCATTAAAAATGATTTAATTTTGTTTCTGGTATTTATTAAGGGCACCATGTTTGACTAATTCTCCAAGCCAGCCTATTAATATTTATTTATTATCATTATTATAATTTTTTTTTTTTTTGGCGATTTGATTTCAAATTGTAACGACTTTTACTAATTCTTCCGGCGAAGCGGTTTGATGCTGACGCTGGTTTTGTTTTAATTTTGCTTGATTATATGGCTTCAAATTGTGACTAATTCTTCCGGCGAAGTGATTTGATGCTGACGCTGGTTTTGTTTTAATTGTTTGATTTTATGACTTCAAATTGTGACAATGATAAGAATGGGTGCGATATGATTAGAATTTTTACCAAATTGATGATCTCATAATTAGATAATTCGAATCATTTTTTATTTTTTGATACTCAAAATACCAAAACCAAAGACAAATTGATGTTAATATGATTTAAAATAAAACAAAGATGACTTAAAATATCATTAGAATCTTACATCAATTAAATCCCAAAAAAAAAAGCTCTCAAATTTAGAGTGTTTATAACAAATCGAAGCGTCGACGAAAGATCTAATGAGCCTAAGATCTCATAATGATTTCATTTGGGCATCAAATGCTCAAAATACATCAAATGATCGAGTCATTCGAGTCCGCGAGGAGTGAAGGCCTTACATGAGTTTATTGAATACTCCTCATCTATAAATATCACCTCACATGGGGTAAGCTAATAATGAAATAAGAAGGAATTTGGAAAGAAGAACAAGAACCCAAGAGGAAGAAGAAGAAGAGTCAAACAAGGTGAAGAAGAAGGAAAGAAGAAGAAGGCAAGGAAGAAGGAAATGAAGGAAGAAGACAAGGAAGAAGAGGAAAAGTGAAGTGAGAGGGAAGAAAATTCAAACTTGAAGATCCAGCAAAAGATCATATTATTAGGTCGTCGTAATCGGTAATTATCTGCGATTTCAGCTTCCGTACACGTCATCAAGAACTATTATAAAGCGATCGTTGTTACACGTTGTCCCTTTCTCGAATAAATTCAGTAATCGTTGCTCGGGAAGATTTTCTGAAAGGATCATAGTGGAATCTTTTCTTGAAATTTGCGTGGTTTCCACTCTTTTCGAGGTTTTAAGTTAAAATGCAGATCTACGTATTCGTTCTTTAATTACGTGTGTCTTGAATTGTCAAGCAATTTGAAGCGTAAATTTCTACTCTACCGCAACTGGTTTTCCAGCACGCAACATTTTTATTTAGTTATTTTTATTTATTTATTTTATTCATATTTTGATGTGAAATATAATATAGTTGATAATGATATTTATTAAAAAAATATTAAAATATCCAAAAATAAATTCCATTTTTTTAAAAAATATTTAATTTATTTTTAAAATAAAAAATACTATACAAAACAAATATATTTTTCAAAATAATATAAAAAATAAACAACACAAAATTTATTTGATGCCCTTAACTTAGGACCACTTCAGAACACATTTAAAATTAAAAAAAAAAGGCAAAAGTTTATTCGTTTGAATTTTTGAAGCTCATTTATTAATGATAATATTGATAAACAAGGCTTGATTTAATACTTGGTTAAGGGTCAATATAAAGCTCCATAAAAGCACATCAATATTTAATAAATAAATTTTAAAATAAAGTAATAGCTTATATTTAAATAAATTAATTTTAAAATATTAATTAATTTATAATTTTTTATTTAATTATTACTTAATTTTACTTCCTAATATAAATCCTCTAAAAAAATCAAAGTACAAACCCCGCTCACCAATCCAGAAGTCTCATTTGAAGAATTAATTAGCTGTTCGATTAGTAATCTCATTAACAGTATCATTATAAACTTGATAAGACTTATTTGAGTAGCAAACAAACATATCAAATAATAGAGTTTCTTATTTGGTTCATCAAAGCTTAAATGGAGCAGCTCATTTAAGGTTTAATAAACTCGACACGATAAGGGAAAATAATTTGCTCATTTAAAAGCTTGCTAATTATTAAATGAACAAAGATAAAACCGAGCTAAAACCAAGTTCTAACAGGAAGGACTTTAAATAAATGAAGTTTTAACACTATATTATAAGCTCAAATTGAGCTTGAGCTGAGCATGAGTAGGTTTTGGTAAATGAGCCCAAGATCAAACAACCTCCTAGTTGGCTCTAGTTTGTTCATTTGCAACCCTAATTGCATGTTTATAGTTGAAACGGGTGTATTGACAAGTCTAAGATTGTTCAATTTCAAAATCATTAAAGCATCAAGATGTCAAAATAATATTGTATAATCTAAGCATCACAAAGATCATTCAATAAAGTTTTAAATTTTTAATCAAAGTGACCAAAATGCCTCATTTAAAAATCTTTAAATGGGATTTACTTCTGCAAGGTTGAGATCAGATTGGACCCAAAAATTCCAACAAAGAGGATCTAAAATTTTGTCTGCCAATACTTGACGCTTACCATCAACAATTAGTCGGATGCCAATAATAAAGTCCATCATCATCAAAAATATTGATGTCTGTCATTAACATCAATGCTAAGGACTATATTTGCCATAAAAGCTTACACACATTATCCGAATAATGCTAAAACCTATCATCAACATCAATGGCTATGCTCATTATTATTAACAAGAATAACAAATGTCATAGTCAATAGTTCTGAAACCACCATTGCTAATATGATTGATGCCCGATGTTGATGACATCAATCATTTTCATGATGGAGTACATTATCCTTATCAACAACACATACATATGCCATCAACATCAACATGGAGACTTGTCATCACTACAAATGTTGATATCAGCCATCAACATAGACATTATGACACCTTAATCTTCAATATCACATCAAAAATACTACTTTATTCACTTTTTAAAAGTGAAATGCACCTTTCTAAACATAGAAAAGTGTTAGATACATAAATATCTTACTTTAGGTATTAGATATGTAAATATATAAGAATTGTGTGGTATATATATATATATATGTAAATCTCCCCTTTTTTTTTTTTTTGAAGAACAGGTCAAAACTTAGAAATTATCGCTGAAATTAATTACTCTGATGATGATAGCTAAAAATTCGAGCATATTTGTTTAACCGGCCAGCTCGAAATCGACATTTTAATCGGTTCGTTTAGATGCCAAACCGTTCTGTACTAAGCTGCCATAACCGCTATATCATCTCGTCCAGCCAATATGTTAAGTGCTGAAAATCCTCAGCGGTAGATAGGGCTATAACAGAGTTGAGTCGAGTCGAGTCGAGTCAGGTCGAGTCGAGTTAAATACTTATCGGATGAGATTTAACATTGATAAATTAAAATTTGTTTATATATGGCTCAAATCCGAGTCGAGCTTTCATATATATGTTCAAATTTGATTTGTATAATTTTCTCTACATTCAAATTTGACTTATTTGAAATAATCGAACTAATATTTAATCGAGTTAATGAATAAACTTTAATGAGTACTTGGGTGATTATGAATTTAATATGATTCAAATCACAGGTGTGACAATACTTAAATAAGTTTTCAGCAATAAGTTCTATACTTTTTTAAGTTTAATCTAATTTTTTGCTGTAATTACTCTCTTAAATATCTTGCAACTTTTTCACATAACACAAAATCTAGATTCTAAAAAAAAAGTTAAATCATGAAAATTTTTATGAAAAATAAGCTTGGCAAAAAGCATACATAAAAAATTGTTTCTTTATAATGACATTACAACTTATCTATCGATTTGAATAATTATTCGTTAATTATTAAAAATTAAGAGTTAAATGTTCAAATAATATGATGCATATAAATGAGTAAAGAACTAAGACACACAGTAAACTATTTTTATAAAAAAAGACACATAGTCAGCCATTTTTTTGAAACAAAGACACAAAATCAGCATTTTTTTACCTCATGAATAAACAAGTTGCAACCAAGATTTACATATGTGATATTGAAAATTATGGTGTTATATATATATATATATATATATATATATATATATATATATATATATATATATATATATATATATATATAAATTGAAGTTTAGGTGTTAGATATATAAATACATAAGAATTATGTGATATGTATGTAAATCCCCCTTTACCTTATGCTTTACTCGTTGACTGAGAGGGAGAGATCGATCGATGGAAGTGGAAGAGCTTAGAGGGACGAAGATGATTTATGGGTTTAGGAAACGAATCTGAGATCCATCTTTTTAATGGGGTGAAGCCATGACACTAAGACCATTGAGTCGGGAGAGTGACACTAACGCTGATGAACCCATAATCTTAATTAAGTTATATAAATATTTAATTAAATTATAATATCTTTTTATTAATTATAATGCTTAATTATAATATATTTTTATTAAATATATAATTAAATTATATATTTTTAGACAATATATGAATTATCACTTAGCTTAATATTAAGTATTTAATAATTTATTTTTCAAATTACAAACAAGTTTATTTAAGAACATAAACAAATGAGTTTGATCATATTCATGTTTAGTTCATTTAATCTTTGAGTTTTCAAAAATCATTCAAATTTATTTATTTATTAATTTAAACAAATATAAACGAGCATTAATTGAGCTGAATTCAAGTCATTCAATGAGTGTATTGATTCAATTGCAGCCCTAGAGAGGGAATAAAAAAAAGTCTTAATATTGTGCAAAAATCTAGTACACGCATAGATAATAGAGAAGAATACAGTAGACATCAAAAATTTTTATATTCTCAAAATAATTTACTATATAAACAAGATTACAAAATTTCATCCCTGTCTCTATTGGAGAAGATGAGATTACAAAATTAAAAATTGTACAAATATTAGTCAATAACAATTTATATATAAGGTTACGACTATTGTATAGTTGTGAATGAGCTATAATTGCCACTAGTTGGTAGGTGGTGGTCAACGATGTTGATGGTGGTGGCATGCATCGAACTTTTAGGCTTAGTTCTTAGCTTTTTTTTTTCTATGGTTGGAATGTGGTCTTATTTATTGAGTTTTGAGAGAGATATTTTGATAAATTAATTTAGCCAAAATCCCAAAATATTTTATTTGATGGTCTATATTGATTCCTTCGGTCATAAATCATTTTTCCAACATTTTAGTGCTTTAATGATCTCAAGTTTTAAGTAACCTTGGTCTCATTAAATTTCTATATTCGAGTCACTGAATCGATTATGTACATGATAGATTCGGAGATCATTTGATCCTACAATTAAATACTTCAAAGTTTTTAATTTCATTTCGAAAGCTCGATTTGGACTAATTTGGATTCAGATGTATGTGCTATTAATGTCAATGAGTTTATCTCATTGAGATATTTAATTCTATAATAAATTTGTTAAAATCAAAGTCAAAGTTAAAATGATCTAGAATTTTATTCTAAAAGAATCCAACACATACATCGCCTCAATATTCGTGCCTAATTAATCATATTTGAAGATGATATATCATTAATAGCCTCTAATTTTGTATGTTGGATTTAGTCATAAAAAATATATTAAATTTACATAAAACTCATAAAATTATAATTTGTGATTACTCCTTGATTTCAAAGTGTGCCTTCCCCCTAAGTAGTAAATTAAATAAATTATTTGTAACCATAATTTTAATTTTTATTAAAAATAAATTATTGATCAATACCAAAAATTGGCTCCAAGATTATCAAACTTCATATAAAAAATTTGTTGAGCTCTAAAAATATCAAAATTGACACCAAAATGATAAAAAAGAATTAAAAACATCTAAATTAGATTGTCATAGCCAAAATTTGTGTTACCTTATTTGTAATAATTATTCCCAAATTTATTTATTTACTATTCATTTGTTTATTATTTTATTATACATACATACATACATACATACATACATACATATATATAATTTTAAAATTTTAAATTTTAGAATACTCAAAAAACTTTTTAACTTTTTCATTCAAATTTAGAATATTTCAGAAACTTCAAATTCTCTCCATTTAAAAAATTCTGCATTGTATATTTTCACATATGATATGGATCTATTTGTATTTGATAGTGATGATTGATAATTATCTATCTTATGAGATTTGATACTATCTTTCAAATAAAAGCAATGATTTAAGTTCAAATATTTAGAGTCTAAGTACCCTTTGAATAAATCTTGGGTTTTTTAAGCTCCGAAATGGTTCTTTGTTTGTTTTATGATTAATATTTAAATATATTTAGTTGATATGTAGTGTAGTTATATCTATGATTTAATGAAGTAGTGTGATTTTTTGATATATATTTTTATATTTGATTGTGAGGTAAATGTTGATTAGTAATTCTATTTATTAGGGTAGATTGTTGCTTAGTTAGCTTAACATATGTATTTTTTCTCACTGTGAACATATTTATGAGCTCTGAATTTATGCTTTGTCACATTAGGATTGATATTTTGTGATGTTAATGATTAATACATTTTATGCTTTTCTTGAGTTAAATATGAAATCATTGATTTGAACAATTATATAAATTAAGCCTAATGAATCTATTCGAGTTTAAGAAAACTTCATTTATGGTAACTTCAAATATTGAGAATTTCTATTATTCATGTGCATATATATTTTAAATTTTAGATATTAGTTCAATGATTTGAAGAAGTTATATATAAAAATTTTTTTAATATATCAACTTTAGAGGCTTAATTTATTCGATTCTGTCAATTTTTTATAATAGATTATAATATATCCTTTGCAATGCTATACATAATCATAAGGAGTTGGGAAAAAAAGCTGGAAAAAAGATCAAAAAAATGGTCACTAAGAATTTAAGATGTCACTAAACAAATCATAAATCTATCTTCTTTTTGCAATGAAAAACATAATCATAAGGGTTGAAAAAAAAATTGTAAAAAAGATCATGTCTCTCAAATAATTGAATCTTGATTTAAATATTAGCTATCAAATGCTTCCTTTGATAACAAACATAATCATAAGATGGCAAAAAAAGCGGAAAAAAGGTCAAAATGAATCATTGTGATCATTAATTTATTAGATAAATCAATTGCTTTTAATAATAGCCTCGGCATTGTCTTCAACACTTTTCATCGCATCATCTTGATCGAGAAGATGTAGATCTGATCGCAAAGAATGATTATGACTTTCTTTATGTTTTTAATCATCAATTCCTCAAATCAGAGAATCTAATCATTGGACAAGTTCTTGTATCAACTTTAAAATTTTGTTAAAATTTATTTAGGACTCTTAAGCTTTGCACATAGAAAATTTTTGATTTCAATTTCTTTGAGTTTAATATTAGTATGGTTCTTTGAACAAGCCAATTTGATGTGCATAGTCTCTGATTACATATATTTTAGTTTCATTACAATTGCGAGTTTCTCCAAATATGGGTCATTGATTCATTACAGAGCAGATACAAAATATGTTAGAAAATATAGATGGAAACTAAACCACCCAAAAAACTATCAAGCGCCATCAAATGCTTCCTTTGCAATGCCCTATATCATAAGGTTGAAAAGCAAAAAGGTCAAAATGTGCGATAAAGAGGAGAGTTCAATCATAAAAAACCACAGCGCCATCAAATGCTTTCATTATAACAAACATAATCATAAGGAAGAAAAAAAAACATGTCGTGGTGATTAAATTGGTTCAGAATTCTCCAAAGAGGTACTGTGGTGATGCACTAAACCACCCAGAAACCACCCAAACTGCCATCAAATGCTTCCTTTGCAATTCCCTATACATAATCATAAGGAGTTGGCAAAAAAAATTGGGAAAAAAAGGTCAAAAATGGTCTGTACCCTCCAAAGAGGTACACAGGGTACAGATGCACTAAACCACCCAGAAACCACCCAAACTGCCATCAAATGCTTCCTTATAATGCCCTAAACATAATCATAAGGAGTTGGCAAAAAATGGGAAAAAAGGTCAAAATGGTTCAGACTCCAAAGAGGTACATGTGGTACGATGCACTAAACCACAAACCATCAAATGCTTTGCAATGCCCTATACATAATCATAAGGAGTTGGCAAAAAATGGAAAAGAAGATGGTCTCAATTCTCCAAAGAGGTACACAGTGGTACGATGCACTAAACCACCCAGAAATCACCCAAACTGCCATCAAATGCTTCCTTGCAATGCCCTATACATAATCATAAGGAGTTGGCAAAAAAAAAAATTGCAAAAAAAGGTCAAAATGATCCATTCTCCAAAGAGGTACACAGGGTACAGATGCAAAATAACACTCAAAATTAAATATTCGATAAAAAAAACATCCAAATTACTTCTAATTGAAGTAATGAACATATTCTCTTCGATAGAACAAGAATATCACTAATAAACCAGAAAAATGCACGAGAAGCATTACCGATGAATTTGTATTTAATACATCCTCGCCTAAAATGGTTGTTATTTCAACGCTCTCCATCTTCATGGTTCTTTGTAAAAAGGAAATGAGATTTTCTCAGATTCTTCTCGCTTGGAAAAACTAACCTCAACCCTAAATCCTATATTTTTTTAAATTCTCCCACGATTCAACGACGCTAACGGAGCTGTCCGCTGGGAAATGTATTTACACGTCCGCTAATACGCCATCGACGCTTGGTCGCGTGGAAAGCCGTTATCTCGCCGCCCGCGAAAACGGGAAAAAACCGACACATGTCGTCGGATTGAGTCCGCGACGAAGCTACGTAAGCGGACTGGACGCATTATTTTCTCCCTACGAAGGCCTCTCGAAAAACTCAAAAATTTCCACCAAATGAAACCTTAAAAACTCTAATAATAATAATAATAATAATAATAATAATAAATAAATAAATAAATAAAAACATTGCACCGGCAACATATGTAAAGATATTTATGAAACAGGATAACCAAGGTCTAAGGTCATCAGAAATAGAATAAAAAAGTTAACGAAAAAGTACAAAGATGTTAATTGATTATTTTAATTCTTTATGTAATAAATTGTAAATGAATACCAAAATATATTCCTATAATCCATTCATAATAAGCCAAACACAATTTTTAACTAAGATCGGTTTACAAAACAAATAGAGGTGAGTCAAAAAAAAATAAATGACGAAATGCTAAAAGTTAGCTAATTGAAAGTAAAAAAACTTTTTCGATTATATGTCTCTCAGGGGTAGAACTAATCTTAATTTTCAAGAGAGATAAATTTATATTTTAGAATAAAAATAAATAGCAAAAAAAATTTTTAGAAAAGATAAATGATTAATTTAATATCTCATATAAGATAAATTATAAAGTTCAATAATAAAAGAAATTAATTTGATTTGTTATTACTCAGAACGCACTAATTTGAGCCAACATCTAGCTTATAAATATCTTTTGCAAAATATCACTTAAATTAATTTATGAACAAAAATACTCATAGACAGATACTAAGGGATTGTTTGGTTCAGATTTAGAAGAAATGAATGCAAATGTAAAAGAATTTATCAGATTTTTAACTTGTTGGTAAAACTGCATAAATATATGAATTTCTTTTTTTCGTTAAAAAATAAATATAATGTAAAGATTTTGAGATTATCGACGAATGAAGATCCCATGACCGCGCCGGAGGGCGTCGCGATGGTCTCGCGGTCACGACGGAGGGTGCGGGTCGCCGATGACGGCGGGCCGGCAAAGAACGGCAACACTTTACACTAACCGGTGTATTTTGAATTCTCTCAAATCAGACGAATTTCAAATACACCCAAAATGATCATTCTAATGCATTTCAAATACACTGCAAATACATTGAAATTTTACTTTGCACCATACCAAACAGTCAAAAAATTAAATTCTCTGTATTTGATTTACTTTACACTCTAAATGAATGCAACCAAACATCCCCTAAGCAACTCTTTGAATCTTATTGGAATAGGTTCAAATATTGTTCTAATCTAATTCAAATCACTTTCAATTATTCATCAAATCTGAATTGAACCCTGATCTAGCCTACTTTAATGTCAATTTTAATAAGATTCCAAATAAATAAGGCTTGATCTTCATTGGATCCTTATTCAAATCATATAATACAATTCTTGTATTTATACTTAGAATATGTAAATCAAATAACAGCAATACACACACATCCGAAACCCATTAAAAATGATTTCATTTGGTTTCTGGTATTTATTAAGGGCACCATGTTTGACTAATTCTCCAAGCCAGGCTATTAATATTTATTTATTATCATTATATTATTATTATTATTATTTTGGCGATTTGATTTCAAATTGTAACGGCTTTGACTAATTCTTCATGCGAAGTGGTTTGATGCTCACGCTGGTTTTGTTTTAATTTTGTTTGATTATATGACTTCAAATTATGACAATTAATTATATTGATAAGGATGGGTGCGATATGATTAGAATTTTTTCCAAATTGATGATCTCATAATTAGATAATTCGGATCATTTTTTTTATTTTTTATTTAATTATTTTTATTTATTTATTTTATTCATATTTTGATGTGAAATAGAATATAGTTGATAATGATATTTATTTAAAAAAATATTAAAATATCCAAAAATAAATTCCATTTTTAAAAAAAATATTTAATTTATTTTTAAAATAAAAAATACTATACAAAACAAATATATTTTTCAAAATAATATAAAAAATAAACAACACAAAATTTATTTGGGGCCCTTAACTTAGGACAACTTCAGAACACATTTAAAATAAAAAAAATGGCAAAAGTTTATTGGTTTGAATTTTTGAAGCTCATTTATTAATGATAATACTGATAAACAAGGCTTGATTTAATACTTGGTTAAGGGTCAATATAAAGCTCCATAAAAGCACATCAATATTTAATAAATAAATTTTAAAATAAAGTAATTGCTCATATTTAAATAAATTAATTTTTAAAATATTAATTAATTTATAGTTTTTCATTTAATTATTACTTAATTTTACTTCCTAATATAAATCCTCTAAAAAAAATCAAAGTACAAACCCCCGCTTACCCATCCAGAAGGCTCATTTGAAGAATTAATTAGTTGTTCGATTAGTAATCTCATTAATAGTATCATTATAAACTTGATAAGACTTATTTGAGTAGCAAATAAACAGATCAAATAATAGAGTTTGTTATTTAGTTCATCAAAGCTTAAATTGAGCAGCTCATTTAAGGTTTAATAAACTCGACGATAAGGAAAATAATTTGCTCATTTAAAAGCTTGCTAATTATTAAATGAACAAAGTTAAAGCCGAGCTCAAACCAAGTTCTAACAAAAGGACTTTAAATAAATCAAGTTTTAACACTATATTATAAGCTCAAATTGAGCTTAAAAAAAAAGCTCAAATTGAGCTAGAGTAGGTTTTGGTAAATGAGCTCAAGATCAAACAACCTACTAGTTGGCTCTAGTTTGTTCATTTGCAACCCTAATTGCATGTTTATAGTTGAAACGGGTGTATTGACAAGTGTAAGATTGTTCAATTTCAAAATCATTAAAGCATCAAGATGTCAAAATAATATTGTATGATCTAAGCATCACAATGATCATTCAATAAAGTTTTAAATTTTTAACCAAAGTGACCAAAATGCCTCATTTAAAAATCTTTAAATGGGTTTTACTTCTGCAAGGTTGAGATGAGATTGGACCTAAAAATTCCGACAAAGAGGATCTAAAATTTTGTCTGCCAATACTTGACACGTACCATCAACAATTAGTCGAATGCCACCATCATCATCAAAAATATTGATGTCTGTCATTAACATCAATGCTAAGGACTATATTTGCCATAAAAGCTTACACACATTATCCGAATAATGCTAAAACCTATCATCAACATCAATGGCTATGCTCATTATTATTAACAAGAATAACAAATTTTATAGTCAATAGTTTTGAAACCACCATTGCTAATATGATTGATGCCCGATGTTGATGACATCAATCATTTTCATGATGGAGTATATTATCCTTATCAAAAACACAGACATATGCCATCAACATCAACATGGAGACTTGTCATCACTATAAATGTTGATATCAGCCATCAACATAGACATGGATGTCCATGTGAATATCCATTATTGATATCAACCCTAAAACTTATCATAGTCCCAAAGGATGATACTTATTGCATTATCAAGCCAAATACCATCGTCTTTGACAAAATTAACACTTGCTATTAACACTAATGTCAACACTCATTGTTGCCACTAAGATTGGTGTTCATAATCTCCACCAAGATTGTTGCCTATTGTTGCCTGGTAATGCTAATATGATTGTCACATGTTATCGTGATTAAAATTGATAATCATCTTATTGGGCATTAGGCATTTCTCCTATCAGTAGAACAATTGAGCAAGTTATTAATTATCTCTTAATGACAACTCTAAGTTTTTACGAGTTCTAATTCCATCATGAAATTCATTGTCCTCAACTCATTTCTATTATCTTATATTAAAGGTTTCCCTAATCACAAGTTCATCATTGTAAGTTCATCATTGTAATATATGAGTGATGTTGGTAAAATCATTTCAACTGAGCTACGTCTCATAATTTTTCTCCTTCTCATGCCTTGTATGAGTTTATCTAAGAGTGTGTGCATAAGAATTTTGTTCAATACTAAGATGATAATTTTTCTTATTTATTGTAAAAAATATTCTAGCATACAATAGCTTAGCATAATCTAGAAAAAATAATTCTAAGTTAGAGAGCAATCCTTGCAATAGACTCAAAACTATATTCGGTGAAAAGCAAGTAAAGATAAAGATTGGTGGCAACACTTGATTTTCATCTCAAAGAATATTCATGCCAACATCCTACACATGCTTGTAGTTAAGAAAGCACATGATTCTAGAGGGCTCATGTGGTTTTTTGTTCCATTCTTGCAAGATATGTTTCAGTCGACAATGTCCATCTCCAAGAATATAAGAGAACCAGATGGTGTGAGATCCTTGGATGCACAAGGACATGATGGTGAAGAGGGCATTGAGGATTTGGTTGATGATCTCTCCCATTGCTTTTGAACTGAGCTATTTGGGATAGCATGGTTGAGGAGCCCACCATGAACAGAAGAGCACAACAAGGCAAAGAACAAAGAAGAACCAAACAAGAAGAGCCTTATTCATTGGGTGCTTGATCCATTTTGCGATTCTAACAATGGCTTCGGTTGATTTTTCGATAAATGATATATAGAGGCGTGGTGGCCATTTGTGCCGGTTGTGGGATCGATGTGAAGAATTGTTTGTGTTCGGCTCGCTTCTGGAAGAAGGGAGAGATTCAAAGACGAACTTGTTAAACCAGTCAATGTGTTGGCTTTTAAAAAATCAAAGAATCATTTTTCAGATTCTCATTAAGGATTCCCTTTTCACCGTTGGGATGTCTTGATATTTATGTTTGAACTAATTGTTGCCGCTTCTCACCAATGACACTTGTTTCCATTCTCCAAGAAATTAATAGCAGATATTGCATGAGCTTAGACAATAGAATGTTGATTGTATTGAAATCTTTGTTTTGTTGATCAGCAAAAGTTTCATTTTGGACTCATTTGATATGAAAAATGAAATAATCATTTTTTTATTAAGCAGCTCTCTCTCTCTCTCTCTCTCTTTTTTAATCATGAGAAAGGATGAATATGATTCAAAGCTAATCAGGTTTCATTTAATGTGCCCAATCAAATGAACTCATGAACATTAGTGAAATTAAGATTTCAAATGAGAATAAGCAAAAGCGTGTATGCAAAATTTAGAGGATGATGCTTCTAAATTTGTAGGTTTCAATAAATATTTACCATTATAGATGCATTATTATCAAAGGTCTCCACCAACCTAGTTGATGTAGGTGTTGAGACAACCATGACAAACAAAAGCAAAAAAAGTAGAAAATCTCTTATTGGAAAGAAGCCAAAACCATTTACTCATGCTTGAGGATTCTAATGAAGCCTCAAGTGCTGGAGAAACGAACCAAATCAAACTTGTGAAAGAATTCAAACTCATAAAGAAGAAGAAAAAAAAAAAAAAAAAAAAAAAAACGCATTACAAAATGTAATATCATAGTCGAAGAATTTATTTAAAAAGTAGGCACATGAAAAAAAAATCTCAAATTTATCATTGTCTTATTAAAAATTTATTCAAAATTGATGAGTTTGTCAAAAGAGCAGGAACCCAAACAGGAGGCGAATGGCAAGGATGATGAGAAGAGACAAGTCGACATCATTTGGCTTCTATTTTGCTTGAAGTCAGGGACAAGTCGATACTCCAGAAATATATTATCGTGATTTTGTTTATATAAAACAATATAATTCCTATAGAAATCCAGAGTGCAGCACACTAGCAATTGCCAGTATTAAAGCAATGCGGGTGGTTCTGATGTGGGAGGAGGTGCTATGATTATAATTAGAAGGAATAAAAGTTGAGAAGCCATCATTTAAATATTAGGAAAATTTAAATACATGCCACACAATTCTTATTAATTTACATATTAAACAGTTAACGTTTCATATTTATATTTATAACATCTTCATATAAAATTTTAATGTATATGCATGCACTGCCACCACAAAAGCTAAACTGCATTTAGATAACTAATTCAGACCCTAATTGTAATTAATTACACAAGTTTCTTAAAACTGCATGTTACGTCCCTTTATCCTTATGTTTGCTGTGAAATGATATTTCATAGTGTATTTGGAATAGCTTTTTTATTGCTTTTTTTCAAAAATCAATCACAGTTGTGTTTGATTACTAACTTTTTGGTTATTTTTTCAAAAAGTTTAAGATAAAAGCTACATGAGAATCAGATCTTTTAAAGTGTGATAGTTGTCAAAAAATTATTATATGAATTTTTTTAAAAAATAAATATTTATAACACCCACTGTAGTTTTCTAGAAAATTATTTTCTCCAAAGTAATTTTATTATTTTACAAAAAATTGTAACTGCCCCAAACAAACTCTTAATAAGACCACAAGCGATTATTAAGGATGTGTGGACAGCCTTTTGACTATTTTGCTTTTTAGAAAATAACTATAACTACGTTTGGCTACCATATTTTTGGGTAATTTTCAAAAAGTAGTGGTAAAAGTGTGAGCTCCGAAAATTCACCACCGATCTCTCACATTAAAGAGAGTATGATTTAAGTGTCGGTGAAATTTTCAAAAGGAAAATGAAATAGTAGATAAGACATTACCCAGAGATTTCGCCCTCATTTGGTGAGGACTTTCGATCTAGTTTCATGTTTCCTATAGGTGCAATCACCTATAATTAATTACCCCTCTCAATGTAGAGAGAGAACTTTCAATTAAGGCTAGTCGTTAGATCGCTGAATGCGTAGCATATAGTAGCAGCATGTAGAGTTTTGAAATTTGGGGTTTAGAATTTATGAAATTCATCATCATTAGCTTAAAGCGGATGGTTGGGAGAATGATGACGTGCCCGATCTAGATCCCATGGTTCCGTCATCCCGTGCTATCGCGGTCCCTAGTCTACTTAGTCAGAGGAGATAGTCGATCGAACATGATCGAAGGATCCTTGTCAGCAACACATGTGTTACGTCGTTCAAGAAATCCTTGTAGACCTGGAGTGGTGTTTGTTTAAGGAAAGAATCTTAAGTCTACCCTAGCTAACAAAGGGCTTTTTTCTCTATCAAGTATACCCTATGATTCATAACTCAAAGGGGTAGTCATTATAATCGTGATCGTAATATAATGGTGTCATTTCGCCACCATCAAAGGACTCTTGTAATCATCATATAGGAGCTACGGCCAAACCACGCAGTCAAAGGACACGGGCCACATCCTTACTAGCATGAGATTGATTAAGAGCGAATATAATAGAACACTTGATTTGACTTTGACTCCTTTGTGGGCTAGAGTTTTCTTAATTTGTCACCTTTAACAAACAATTGTGGAAGGTGGATTGAATAGAGTTTATTTTAAGTATTTAAGGATTAAATTTCATATAACCATTAATAGCTTAGTGATTTATTCGATTTTATATTTGTATTGATATTTGATTTTGATTAATTCAATTTGAGCTTGCACACATTTTGATGGCAAGTATCATCCTCCTGCTGAAATTCCATTCAACACCATCATCTGGGTTTCGAAGTTTTTGATCATTTAATTTATTATTTCGCACTCATGTCAACTCTATTAATTTAATAATGTAAGATCGATCTACTATCATATGACAAAATTAACTTATATATTTTAGTAAGTTGAAATTCTTATAATAATAGATTTTGTTTAGTTAACCCGACCCTGGCCCCAAGACCAAACCGAGAAGCAACCCGCAAGACATCCTCGCATTGAATCTAAACATTCAAAGATTGTGTCGCCCATGCGCTTTTTTAGTAATTTTGGTAATCTTATTTCTAAATCATAAGATTGATTTTATATTTTTATTTAATTCAAACTTAGCTTGCATAATCTTTTCAGACATTAAAATTTGCACTTTAAATCTCCATATCCGAGCACATGCAGGTATTTATAGCTTAGATAATTTCATCTAATTAATTAAATCATTGACTTTGAAAATCATAATTAGAATGAAATTCTTTAATTTTTGGATTGAAAGAAGCTTCATAATTCATGGAGAATTTAATTTAGACGCCTCTGCGCATGCAGAATTACATCATAGATATTGTATCACATAATTAGGTTTACATTTGCACTTAAAATATTGTATTTTTACACATTTTATTTATTCACATAATTCTTAAACTTCAATGATTGACTTATGCTCATTAAAGACCTTAGATCTTTGTAAAATTAACATTCAAATTTGATACTCTCATACAAGTTATACTTTCTTTAAGCGAGCTTATTTGAATTCAAGCTTCTTTTAAATACAAGTCGATTATTCAGTAAGAAGTCTCAATCATGCTTGCTAATAGACTATTTAGTTATAGTGAAAACCTCTTATGAATTTATTTGATTTTCACTTAAACTTGAAAATAGCACTTAACAAATCTCATATGTATCAATTTTATGTTTAATTGAAGCCTTCTTTAATCTATTCTAAATTAGACATCCCGATATATAGATTGAATAAGAAGACTTATTCTTTGTGAATCTCACTCTAAAGTTTGATTTGGGCTCTATCTCATTTGAAAATTAGCCTTTAAGCTTCATGTAACCTCCCCATAAGTATAACATGAATTTAAAATTATATTTGCATTTGGCTTATTTTCATTCAATCATTTTCACACATGATATAATATAAATCACAAAGTTCAATTAATTCTTCTTAGCTAATTAACCATTAACCATTATAGTTTGTTATAGAGTGTAAGCGAGTTATCAAGCTTCGTCTTCATTCTCCAAGCTTGATTGTGTTCAATTTAAATCATTATTAGTTCACTTAGAATAAGTTATGATAATAACAACGTTTATCGAAAAGATCGTGCATGACCAAATTCATTGGTGAATATGCAAGTTATGTTCTTCATCTTATTCATGTAAGAGTGATCAAACCCAATTTGACTTTATTTTAAACTCAACATCAAGAGATCAATATATATAACCAAATTTCAAATTTATTACAATTTTCTTATGAGTTTGGAGTTAGCTTCAAGCCTCACTTGAACCACATTTGTATGCTTATAAGTTATATTTTAATCCTACTATAAATCTTCAATGATTCAGTGATTCTCCTTTTGGATTATTTTAAGCAAAATATTGTGAGATTTGGTTCATGTATATCAAAGAAATTCAAGTTTATTTCAAGTTTTATAGGTTCACTTGAGTTTGATCCCTATTTTCTTATTTGAAATATGATTTTTTAATTTTATTTGTACTCAAGCCTTTTTCAAATTCATTTTAAGTTTATTTATATTTAATTTCCAATTCATTTCTTTAGGAGTTTATATTTTATATTTATATTTTTTTTGTTAAGTCCCAAAAATTTGACAAAATTTCGGCAACATTCGACGTCGTCCTTGCATAGGGGCTACATCGAACATGGCTATCTCATGCTGATGAGCGGTTTGGTGTTAAGTACTACCAATTTAATAACGAGACCTTCAATCACCTACATAAAAGCAAATATATATGCAAATATTCTTCTCCAATTTTTTTCCAAGTCCATTTAGTCAAAATTTGGTAACATTTCAAAGATAAGGGGTCGCATCTAACGATCTTTTGACCCGTCACGCTCTAATGGCGGATTTATGTTTTGAAACACCTCGACGGTTTTGATCTCATCACGCCCTAATGAGTGTGACGATGCCTTCAAACCTGCATAACGAAACAAACACATATATACAGATAATTTTCATATACATCCAAACTCATTCTGTTGCACATTCACCAACAATCATAATAATAAATTTACATGATTCTAGAAGGTATTCAAGAACAGCGGTAACTAGGATCTGAGTATAATGGTGAAGTTAGGAAGAGGAATTGAGAGGGTGCCAACAACGATCAACTAGGAAAGAAAAAATTGAAGGATTAAGGTTGGATGCTAGCTCGATCGTGAGAGATAGAGTTTAGCTGTTTAGTCGGGAAGGGAATGAGAGATCAAATAGGCTATGCTTTGATCAAGAGATCGGACGAAGGGTTCTTATGATTTTTTGTGATTAAGGGAAGTGGAAGTTGAGCGAATGCCAAAAGGAATCGGAGCTTCGTTCGGTTTGGGTTGTTTGGCCAAGAAGGGAGGAAGAGAGGGTTTCGGCCGAATGGAGAGGTTGAATGGGAGAGGGAGAAATGTGTGAATGCCTGTTAATCGTGCGGCTTTAAGGGAACGAACGAGAGGGAAGGATTTTAGAGGCTTGCGGCTTGCGATTTGGGGGCTCGATTGGAGGAGAATCGGAGGAGAGGAGTTCCAACAAGGAAAAGATCGAGAGCTCTTGCGATTTTGGGCAAACAAGATGGGAAGGAGGCTTTAGTTCCTTTGGATCGAGGGAAAGTGGAGAGTTTTTGAACGTGCAGGAACAAAGGATTGTGAGCGAGCTACATTGAAAGAACAAGAGAGAAGGCTTGATTTTATAAATCGAACAAAGAAGCCCACTTGGAGGAATGGTTGAGGGATCGAGCTGCAGTTGCTGCAGTTGAGGGAGACGAATGCGGGAGCATGAAAGGATTTCTACTCGTGTTTCTTTCGGTTGAGGAAGAGGGTCAATAAAAAAGCTTGAGAACTAGAGTTGGTAGAGTGTGGTGGTTGTCAAAAAGCTATTGTTTGAATTTTTCAAAAAAGACATATTTATAATAGTCACAACAGTTTTTCAAAAAAATATTTTTTAAACATTAGCTTTTCAACATCAACCTCTACATCAGGGGGCTCCAAAAATTCGCCACCGACCTCTCATTTCGAAGAAAGTATGATTTAAGTGTTGGTGAAATTTTCAGAAGGTAGATGGAATAGTAGATAAGACATTACCCAGAGATTTCACCCTCATTTGGTGAGGACTTTATATCTGGTTCCAGGTTTCCTATAAGCGCAAGCACTTATAATTAATTATCCCTTTCAATGCAGAGAGAGAACTTTCGATTAAGTCTAGTCGTTAGATCGCTAAATGCGTAGCGTATAGTAACAATATGAAGAGTTTTGAAATTTAGGGTTTAGAATTTATGAAATTCATCATCATTAGCTTAAAACAGATGGTTGGGGGAATGATGACGTGCTCAATCTAGATCTCATGGTTCCATCATCCTGCTATCAATTCCTACCAACTTAAAGGGAGGTAATGACCTAACTAACGGCCGATTCTTGTTAACAACACATGAGTTACGCCGCCCAAGAAATCCTAGACTGGAGTGGTGTTTGTAAGGAGATAATCTTAAGTCTACACGTGGGATTTTTTTGCCCTATCAAGTATACCCTATGAATCACAACTCAAAGGCGAGCCATTGGGAGCATCTGACTGATCATGTGACATAAATATGTGACCACTTGACAAGACTCGATCATAACCGCATCATATTTTGGAGTCTACTAAATACAGAATGAGACACCACGCCCTTCGAGTGAGATTGAGTAACATAACAACATTGATTTGACTTTGCTTTTGTGAGCTAGATTTTCTTAATTTGTCACATTTAACAAGCGGGAAGGTGGATTAAATAGAGTTTGCTTTAAGTATTTAATAATTGAATTTAACCATTAATAGCTTAGTGATTTATCCGATTTTATATTACTTAATTTTGATTAATTCAATTTGAACTTGCAAGCACATTTTGATGGTAAGTATCCCCTCCGATTGAAATCTCCGTTCAACACAGTCATCATCGAGGTTTATGAGTTTGCTTGATTATTTAATTTATTATTTCAAACCCTATCGACTTTATTAATTTAATAATAGAGTATCAGATCTACTATTATATGATAAAATTAGCTTATCAGATATTTTAGTAAGTTGAAATTCTTATAATAATTAGATTTTAGGTTTAGTTAACGACCATCCTAACAAACCAGAAGCAACAAAGACATCAGACACTTGAATCTAAACATTCAAAGATTGGGTTGCCCATGCGATTTTTAATAATTTAAGTAATCTTATTTCTAAATCATGAGATTGATTTTATATTTTTATTTAATTCAAAACAGATAGTCTTTCTATTAAAATTTTCACTTTAAATCTCCATGTCCGAGCACATATAGGCATTTATAACTTAGATAATTTCATCTAATTAATTAAATCATTGACTTTTAAAATCATAGGTATAATAAAATTCCTTAATTTTTGGATTGAAAGAAGCTCCATAATTCATAGATAATTTAATTTAACATCGTCTTCTATCTGCTTGTACGAAAAATTACAGATCCGATGGCATATTGTATCGCAGAATTATGTTTATATTTGCACTTAAAATATTGTATTTTACTTGCATTTTATTTATTCGCATAATTCTTAAACTTCAATGGTTAACTTATGCTCATTAAAGACCTATTAGATCTTTGCAAATTCAATGTTCAAATTTGATGCTCTCTCATACAAGCTGTTATACTTCCTTTAAGCGAGCTTATTTGAATTCAAGCTTCTTTTGAATACAAGTCGATTATTCAGTAAGAAGTCTCGATCATGCTTGCTAATAGGCTATTTAGTTATAGTGAAAACCTCTTATGAATTTATTTGATTTTTACATTAACTTGAAAATAGCACTTAACAAATCTCATATGTATCAATTTTATGTTTAATTGAAGTCTTCTTTAATCTATTCTAAATTAGACATCCCAATATATGGATTAAATAAGAAGACTTATTCTTTGTGAATCTCACTCTAAAGCTTTTTTGATATCTCATTTGAAAATTAGCCTTTAAGCTTCATGTAACCTCCCCATAAGTATAACATAAATTCAAAATTATATTTGCATTTGGCTTATTTTTATTCAATCATTTTCATACATGATATAATATAAGTCACAAAGTTCAATTAATTCTTCTTAGCTAATTAACTATCAACCGTTATAGTTTGCATTATAGAGTGTAAAGTTATCAAGCTTCGCCTTCATTCTCCAAGCTTGATTGTGTCAATTTAAATCATTCTTAGTTCACTTAGAATAAGTTATAATAGCAACATTTATTGAAAAGATCGCATGACCAAATTAATCGGTGAATATGCAAGTTATGTTCTTCATCTTCTTCAAAAGAGCGATCAAACCCAATTTGACTTTATTTTAAACTCAACATCAAGAGATCAATATATATATATAACCAAATTTTAAATTTATTGCATGTTTCTTATGACTTTGGAGTTAACTTTAAGCCTCACTTGAACCACATTTGTATGCTTATAAGTTATGTTTTAATCCGACCATAAATCTGCAATGATTCACGAAGATTCTCCTTTTAGATTATTTTAAGCAAAATATTGCGAGATTCGGTTCATGTATATCAAAGGAATTCAAATTTATTTCAAGTTTTATAGGTTCACTTGAGTTTGATCCTTATTTTCTTATTTGAAATTTGATTTTTTAATTTTATTTGTACTCAAGCCTTTTTCAAATTCATTTTAAATTTATTTATATTTAATTTCCAATTCATTTCTTTAGAGTTTATATTTTATATTTATATTTTTTGTTAAGTCCCAAAATTTGATAAATTTTGGCAACATTCGACCGTCCTTGCATATTACATCTAACTGTTTTTATCTCACAATGCTCATACGACGTAATAAGATTAATTTCAATAACGTTTTCAATCTTCATAATATTACATAAAAGAAATATATATATAAATATTCTTCTCCAATTTTTTTCCAAGTCTGTTTAGTAAAAATTTTGGTAACATTTCGATAAGGGCTATCAACGATCTTTTAGCCTACTCATCCAATGATTTGAAACACATCGGCTGATTTTGATCTCATCACGCCCTAATGAGTGTGACGATGCCTTCAAAGCATAACTAAACAAACACATATACTTGATAATTTTCATATACATCCAAACTCATTGCACATTCACCAACAATCATAATAATAAATTTACATGATTTACTAGAAGGTCGTTGAAAGAAATAACTAGGATTTGAGTATAATGGTGAAGTGAGGAAGAGGAATTGAGAGGTGCCAACAACGATCAACTTCTTCAGAAAAAATCGAAGGATTAAGGTTGGATGCTACCGATCGTGAGAAAGAGTTTTTAAGGCAAGGAATGAGAGATCAAGCTATGCTTCGATCCAGATCATGGTTCTTATGATTTTGTGATTAAGGAAGTGGAAGTTGATAATGCAAAAGGAATCGAGCTTCTCTTGGGTTTAAAGAAGGGAGGAAGAGAGGTTTACCGAATGGAGAGGTTGAATAGAGGGAGAAAGCTGAATGCCTATTAATCATGTGATTTAAGGAACGAATGAGAGGAAGGATTTGTGCTTGCCTTGATTTATGGAGGAAAATCGGAGGAGAGAGTTCATCGTGCAAGGGAAAAGATCGAGCTTACGCTTCTTTTGGGTGAACAAGATGGGAAGGAGGCTTGGTTCCTTTGGATCGAGGGAAATCAGAGTGGGGCTTGCTAATGAAATGAAGGGATGCGGAGCTATGTTGAAAGAACAAGAGAGAAGGCTCTAGGAAATCGAAGAAGCTAAGGAATGGTTGAGTGGGATCGAGCCTATTGCTTTTGCTTGAGGAGACAAATTATTGAGGGGAAGAGTGGGTCAATAAAAAGCTATTTTTGAGAACTAGAGTTGGTAGAATGTGGTGGTTGTCAAAATTTTATTTGAATTTTCAAAAAAGAAATATTTATAACACACAGCTTTTTTCAAAATTATTTTTCAACATTAGCTTTTCAACATCAACCTCTACATCAGGGGGCTCCGAAAATTCACCACCGACCTCTCAATTTGAAGAAAGTATGATTTAAGTATTGGTGAAATTTTCAGAAGGCAGATGGAATAGTAAATAAGACATTACCCAGAGATTTCACCCTCATTTGGTGACTTTATATCGATTCGTTTCTATGCAAGCACTTATAATTAATTAGCCCTTTCAATGCGAGAGAGAACTTCGATTAAGTCTTTAGATCAAGAATGCATAGCGATAAGTAGCATATAGAGTTTTGAAATTTAGGGTTTAGACTTAAAATTCATCATCATTAGCTTAAAATAGATGGTTGGGGAATGATGACGCTTCAATCAGATTTCATCCCGCTATCGCAAATCCCTATTTTGTCGAGGAGGTAGGCCTAACACGAAGGATCCTGTCGAACACACATGAGTTACGTCGAAGAAATCCTTTAGTGGTGTTTGTCAGGAGATAATCTTAAGTATACCTTAGTGAGAGGACTTTTGCATCAAGTATACCCATGATTCACAACTCAAAGCGAGCCATTAGAGCATAGCAGCCTGATCGTAATATAATGGTGTCACTTGGCGGTGACCAGAAAGCCTGATGTTAATCGCGTCATATGAGAAATAAACTATCGAATGAGGACATACGCCGAGGAGAGATTGGAGAGTGAACATAGTTGAATAGTTGATTTGACTTTGGCTCCTCTGTGAGCTAGATTTTTTTTAATTTGTCACATTTAACAAGCTGAAGGTGATCAATAGAGTTTACTTTAAGTATTTAAAATTGAATTTCATTTAACCATTAATAGCTTGTGATTTATCCGATTTTATATTTGTATTGATACTTGATTTTGATTAATTCAATTTGAGAAGCACATTTTGATGAAAGTATCCTCGATTGAAATCTCCATTCAACACGATCATCTATGAGTTTGCTTAATCATTTAATTTATTGTTTCAAACCCTATCGACTTTATTAATTTAATAATAAGATCATATCTACTATTATAATAATTGCTTCTCGATATTTTAAAGTTGAAATTTTATAATAATTAGATTTTGGTTTAGTTAACAATCAAGACCAAAAAAGAAGCACATCATGCTTTACTCAATCTAAAATCAAGATTGTTGGGGCCCATGCGATTTTATTAATTTAAGTATTCTTATTTCTAAATCATGAGATTGATTTTATATTTTTATTTAATTCAAACTTAGCCTGTAGAGTCTTTTCAGATATTAAAATTTTCACTTTAAATCTCCATAAAGCACATGCATTATTTAGCTTAGATAATTCAATCTAATTAATTAAATCATTGACTTTTAAAATCATAGTTATAATGAAATTCCTTAATTTTTGATCATAATTCATAGATAATTTAATTTAACATCGTATGTAAAAAAATTACATCCGATACATATGTATCGTAGAATTATGTTTATATTTGCACTTAAAATATTATATTTTTACTTGAATTTTATTTATTCGCATAATTCCTAAACTTCAATGGTTGACTTATGCTCATTAAAGACCTATTAGATCTTTGTAAATTCAACATTCAAATTTGATGCTCTCTCATACAAGCTGTTATACTCCCTTTAAGCGAGCTTAATTCAAGCTTCTTTGAATACAAGTCGACATAAGAAGTCATCAATTGCTAATAGGCTATTTAGTTATAGTGAAAACCTCTATGAATTTATTTGATTTTTACTTTAACTTGAAAATAGCACTTAGCAAATCTCATATGTATCAATGTTTGAAACTTAATATATAGATCCCTTTACAATCTTAGGTTGCATATAGGTCCTAATAAATAATGATAGTTACAAGGGGCCTATGGAATTTACTCAGCAGTCATTGTGCCAAACCAATAGAATACAACATACAGTAGATAACCTGCTGATTTAAATAAAAAAATCATGTTTGAGTTACAATTTGTCCCTAAATGTATGGAGAAAATATTGATTTGCATATTCATGAGTTTATGCCAAAATATAATTTATAAAATACTTTAATTCATGAGCTTAATGTTACCATTTCCCTTAAGCCAATTTTTCTTTCCAAATAAGTAAATATACTTAAAAGTGTTTCCCTCCTAAATAAAAGAATATTATCATTTAGTACTCCTAATTCGCCAAGATCATCAGTACTCTTGACAGTCTTAGGACTAAGAGCGGGATCACAAAATTTCTTCCACCAGTAATGTTGTGGACTTTCACTTAACAGTTCTTTCAAAAGCTAAAACTTAGCTTTATGATATACAAACAATTATCTTTTAGAAAGCATCAATTAATCATCAAAAGCAAAGAATACAGCAAGCCAGTCTTCAGTATTTTCCCACCACATTAACGTTATCGAATAGACGTCATCTCAATAAAGATAGAACAGTTACCAAAATCCTACATGTTTCTTAATTTCCCAAGAAGGTTAACTATGGATAAACTGGAGAGTGCAGAGGAGTTCTCTCTATAACGATTAACTACAGATTAAACAACCACAACGTAAGCAGTATTAATATCCATAAACATACAGTTCTTATAAATGTTAGACGAAATATTCTAAACATGGCTAATAATCAATAAACGACCAGAATCAATCTCAATCAACAAAGCTTGATCACTGCTGCAATTCTAACCAGCATTCCTCATAATATACCCCCCCAAAAAAGTAGAAATTTGAAAACCATCAAGGACTGCATCCAAATCAAAATCCGACTTACTCCAAGAGATCTCCGAGAAGCCTCAAGGACCATCCTTGTTCGCCGCCCGATAGACCTCCAGATCCGCTAGTGCGTACTCGTTGCTTATGTGCTGCCAGCCTGCCTCACCGTCGAAATTTCCCCCACCCGCTAAAACACCCCAAGAACGAGACAACACGGTTCACAAGGTCACGCCTCCGCCATTACTAGCTCTCTCTCTCTCTCTCTCTCTCTCTCTCTCTCACTCACTCTCGGAGTGAGCCTAGGTCCTTACTCCAATAGGATATTATGTGGTGTTTAATTAATATATCACTTATATATATTAGTTATATATTATTATTATTATAATATATATATATATAAGTAATATATTTTAATATATTTGTCTGCAAGAAGATTCGAGTTGATAGAATAAAAAAATTTTATGTCTTTGCATTACACAAAAGTTTCATACACACAACAAAATAGTTTGAGAGACCTCATGATTTTTACGTGGAAAACCCAATAAGAGAAAAATGACCACTTAGAAATAATTTCACAATATCAACTTTTTACAATTATTATCCTTTCTCTAAAGTTGGAGAATTTTACAAAAGTAAGTTTTGTTTTATTGGATTAGCGACAGGCCTTGCTGAGGGCTGATGAGTTGTCCACCGCCAACCGCGACCGACGGATCCATGATGGCTTGACCGCGGGTAACTAGGTGGTGGCGGTGGCGCGATGGTGACCGTGGTAGGCTGGCATATCGGCGGCCGTGATGATTCGTGGCGTGTAGCTATGGTGACCGTGGCGGTACGGTGGTGACCGTGGCGGCCGGATCGACAGTGGTGATGATCGACGGTGGTGGCCGATGACGACGACCGACAGTGGTCGGCGATGATCCAACGACAGTCGGCCGATGACCCGATTATGCTTTGAGATTCTTCGAGTCTCAAAGCTCTCTCATTTCTTTTGCTTGGGGTCCCCCTCATGTAAAGAATGAGGGGATATTCATAGATTATAGGAGTGACATTTCTATAAATACAGACAAAATCTAAACCACTTCATCAGACAGATCAAAATGATTCATTCGATCATCTGATGTATTTTAAGTATTTGAATGCTCAAATGAAGTCATGATTAATAGATCTTAGGCTTGTTAGATCCGGCTTGTCAAGACGCTTACTTATAAACACTCAATATTTATGAGCTATTTAGGGATCCAACTGATATCCCAAAGGTTTTTTAATTATATTTTAAGTGCTTGATCTGGGTTAGTCTCAACTTAGAATCAGATTGCTTTTGATATTAAGATTCGTGCTTCAACTAGTAGAGTTTTCAGTGACATATCAGTTGCATCCTATCATCCAAAAATACATGCCAAATAATTTAAAATAATAACTTCTTCAATATTAATGAAATTTGCGGATTCATTAACCTTTGCGTCAGATATAATTAACGTTAAGTGCATACGTGATTTAACACCTCCTCGTAAATATGTGCCGAGAAATGAATCCCCATTATGAGTTGAGATAGCTAAACTCTCAAAAGCTAATTAAGGGAGAACATCTTCTCCGTAACTTCCACAATTATTTGACATAATTACTCGGGCACTTGTCTTCTTTTTATTTAGAGAAGATGCATTGTTATCACCATGACTTCGTAACGCACTTCTTGAAAAAATTCTATGAATATGAGGAGACCTTTCATTACATTTACTTGATCTCTTCAGTGAAAGAGCATGAGATCTCCCTACCTGAATAAAAAAGCTAACCTTGAACATTATATCTTCAATTATATACTTGTTAATATGACGTAACTCATGTTGTAAGCTTCTTACATTAGGAACATTGAGAGTTGTTAGGATTTCATTCTCTTCAATCAGTAATGGATCTAGAAGGTCATTCAATCTTCCTCATCTCTCAAGGAGATCCCACTCATTTTTCACAAAAAAGAACCTATTAGACCAACTTCTAGATGGATCCCTTGCTGAAAATTCTATCAAATTTTTTATACCTCGATATGAAACATGTCCCTAAGCATCACATATGAACCTACACATTCTGCTTAAGTACTTGATGTTCAAAGTCACACCGCGCTCTCTAAAGAAGACAATCAAACCAATAATGATCACTTGAGCTCAAAATGAAAATTGTGATAAAGATACACAACATATTTTAAAAATCTTAATCAATTCGGAAGCCAAAGGGAATCACAGCCCCGCATGAAGAGTCATCTCAAAAATAGTATTGTATCATTGTGAAGGAAAACGTGCCCGATCAGATTTTTTGGCAACAAGAGCCACCAACTTATTTGTGAAATGAAATTTTTTTACGAAGCACCGTAAATTAAGCCACCGTGATGGATGGATATATATCTATGCCATGCTATTAGCTTTCTTCTGACCATCATCCCATAAAAATGTATAATAAATGTGAAATAAAAAAGAGGAGAGAAAGACAAATGCCAGAGAAATGTGTGAAGTAACTCACTTATTTCAATACTTGGACAGATCCTTTCTTGGCTTTGTTTTTCGCAAACAGTTTTGGATATAATCTTTCGCTTACGATCTAACGAGAAATGAATGCATACGTATGAGTTCATAAAAGAAACTATTTCTATCTAATGATACTCCAAAATTACCTGCTAGATTTTCTGAGAAATAGTCCTTAATCGATGCTTTCCCATCGCCTTGGCAGTTATCAACTGCTGAGCCATCCATTGGAGTTTCAAGAAAATCTATTTACTACAAGAAAAAGTATGATGTGCGCCTCTAAACCCGGGTCATGAATATAGTTGATCCTCTTCAGGAAAACCAGAGCCTCGCCATATGAACTACACGCCTTGATTTCCTCCAAATCCTTAATGAGGACATATCTCTTGAGAAAAATCGAGCTCGATGAACTACGCCTTGATTGTCTCCGATGGTCCGATAAGGACGCTTGACGTCTCTCGAGGGAAAACCGAGTCTCACAGATAACTACTGGTGTTGATCGCCTCCAAACCCGTCGACAAGGACAGTTGACGCCTCTCTCAAGAGAAAACCGGAGCTTCATCGTAGGAACTACGAGTCTTAATCAATAAAGCAAATAGCCTTCTTTTTAGAAGAAAGTCAGAGTTTTGTTGACAAAAGGATTTTTTTTTTTTATTACTCTTTGCCTCTGAACTTCTCTTAGATAATTTCTCATCCAACGTAGTAAAATATTAGAGCATATAGAAGAAAATTGTGTCTCCTTACTTGACTTCTAGAGGCAAAAGGGGTAAAAAAGAAATAAATTTAGAAATATTTAAATAGATTTTGAAATTTTTGCACTCAAATATACCATTCTTTTTATAAAAGTGAAAAAGGAAGAAAACAAGAAAAAATCAGAGAAAATGTCAAAACAATAAAAATAAATTCAATATTTCTATCATTTGTGCTCATTGGCGCGCGTTTGCACACACATACGCTGTCGAGCTTATGCCACGCCCTACGGCCACGGCGACGACCTGAACGATCGTAGCGCTCGCCGCGGGGCTCACTGTGAGCACTGGTTTGCGACTGGCTTCCCATGACAACGTGTCCATACCATATCCATGGCCATACGCAATGCCCCAAAGACGCTCGTGATAAAGTGTCTGTACTGGGTTATGACTCCTCGCACGCTCTGCTTACCTACACATTTGTGGCCTCATGCACCTGTGTGATTAGCCTTTTGCTCCCACTTCCGTGATCATAGTCTTGTGCTTTTATGAAGATCTATTCTCTCAAACTATATCTGATGTAAATGTTAAAGAACCTGCAAATTTCATTAACATTTAAGAAGTTGTTATTTTCAATTATTTGACATGTATTTTTGGATAATAGAGATGATATCATCCAAAAATACTGATATGATACTGAAAACTCTACTAGTTGAAGCACAAATCTTGATATCGAAAGCAATCTGATTCTGAGTCGAGATTAGCCCAAATTAAGCACTTAAAATATAATTGAAAACTTTAGAATACCAGTTGAATCCCTAAATAGCTTCTAAATATGGAATATTTATAGTCAAATTGAGCATCTTGATGAACCAGATCAAACAAACCTAAGATCTCTTAATTCTAACTTCATTTGAGAATTCAAATACTTAAAATACATTAGATGATCGAATGAATCATTTTGAGCTGTTCGATGAAGTGGTTTGGATTTTGCTTATATTTACAAAAATGTCACTCTCATAATTTATAAATAACCCATCATTCTTCACAAGAGGGGAGTGAAGCAAAAGAAAGGAGAGAGCTTTGAGACTCAAAGAATCTCAAAGCATAATCGAGCCACCGGCCGATCGTCGCCGGATCATCGCTAACCACCACCGTCACCGTCATAGGCCACCATCGTCAGTCATCATCGCCGTCGACCGCCGTTGTCGGTCACCGCCGCCGACCATCATCGGCCACCACCGCTAGCTGCCATCGGATCACCGGTAACACCACCGCCACCACGCACCGCCGCCGCACCACAATCACCACCGCGATATATAGTTATCAACGCCGGCCGACGATGGCCAACTTATCAAACTACCACCTCAAGCAAAGCCTTTGTCGCTAATCCAGTGAAGCTTGTCACAAAACTTACTCTTGTAAGCTATCATTCTCCAACTTTAGAAAAATGATAATAATTGTAATAAAGTTGATATAGTGAAATTATTTTTAAGTGGGCTATGCCCCATGGTTTTTCTCTTATTAGGTTTTCCACATAAAAATCCTGAGATCTTGCAAACTCTTTTGTTATATATGTAGAACTTTTGTTACGCATGATGTCAATTCTCACTCTCAATCTTCTTTTGCATAATAATAATTATATAATATATACATTATTAAAATCTAAATATAAAATTATATTTAGACTACACAATAATTTCCTTTGGAGTCCATCTCAATTACTATTCCGGTCCAACCATTGAGAGATGAACAAATTTTAAAAAAAGGAAATTTATCAGTACAGAAATTAACATTTTGAGCATAAATATGGGATAATTTAATAAATAACAAAAACATCTTCATTAAATCGTTTTTATAAGTCAAGATAATATTTTCAACCAACTCAGCATGTCACATCACGACTTAATTTTTATAATTTTTAAAAGCATTTCTATATTATTTTTTACTAATAAAAAGTATAATAGAAACTGTAAATTTTAATTTAATTAAATCATACATTATAAACTATTTATTATTTAGTGTTAGTTTACTTGATTATATATTAAACTTATGTAAAGTAATAAATTTTTTAAAAGGCCAAAGTTATGATTGTTGCGTGCAGGAAGATTTGGATCGATAGAGTAGAATAATTCGATATATTAGTGTTGCGTGCTAGAAAACCAGTCGCGGTAGAGTGAAAGTTCTTTAGCCTTTGTGAAGTCCAAAACACACAGTAATCAAAGAGCGACAAGACACTCAGAATTTTAACGTGGAAAACCTCGAAAGAGGGGAAAAACCACGGGGCAGATAAAAACTATGTATGTATCTTTTAGTACAGAGTCTTCCTGATACAAGATTACAGAATTGCATATGAGGGAGGAAAAATAGCTATGTAACAACGATCAGGTTGTAATGGTTGCTGGTAGTAGGTGGAGATGTAGGGACAATTGGTGATGAAAGTGGCCGGTGATGGTGGTTGATGGCCAGTAGAGCAGGTGACCTTGGAGGATCTTCAAGCAGAGCTTCTTCTTCCTCCTTAGGCTTTTCCTCTTCTTGTTTGGATTCTTCCTCTTCTTCTTTGCTGACTCTTCGCTTCTTCCTTGCTTTCGGACTTCTTCTTCCTTCTGACTCTTGACTTCTTCCTTCTTTGACTCTTCCTCTTCTTTCTTGCTCGACCTCCTCTTGTTTCATCTCCTCTTCTTCTTCACTTCCCTTGGCCCCCTTCATGTGAGGAATGAAGGCTGTTATAGATGGGAGGAGGGGCATTCTTGAAATTCATGTAAGGCATACCACTCCCTCGATCGGATGGCTCGATGATTCCTTGATCATTTGATGTATTTTGAGCATTTGGATGCCCAAATGAAGTCGAATTATGAGATCTTAGGCTCGTTAGATCGGCTCATCGAGCCTTCGATTTGACTATAAACACTCCATATTTGAGAGCTGTTTTGGGATTTAATTGATGTCCCAAAGATTCCAATGATATTTTAAGTACTTGATCTCGATCGGTTTTGACTCAAAATCATATCGCTTTCGACATCAAGATTTGTGCTTTGACTAGTCATATTTTGAGAGCCATATCAGTTGCCCCCCTATTTTTTGGATGACATTAGCTTAATCATCCAAAAATATAAAAATGCTCGAAAATAATAATTCTTCAACGAATGTGCGGCGTGAATCATACATTTTGAGAGAATAAATCATCATATTATGATTGTAGTAGATGTGTAGTAGGCATGAGATTTTGAGTTCTGGATTATTTGGATACTACGGAAGTTTTCAGGCGTTCCGGACTGCGGCGCCCGTTGGCGCTGTTGGCGTCAGGCGCATGGCGTCGCGGCGCGCCCGCCGTCGGCCTTGGCCGGCGCCGCGAGCCAGCGTTCGGTCGTCCTGCGTCAGCGTCCGGTCGGCGTCGATTCGTGTCATGGTCGGTCGAATTCTCGGTCGAAGACCAGCGGCGATTCGCATGATCCGGGTGCGGCGGTCCGGGAAGACGTCGACACCCTCGAGACGAGCAGGCGGGCGGAGGCCAATGGCGGCCGCGTATCTTGTGTCTGCATGGCCTCTTGGCGCGTAGCCAGCAGCCACAGAGGCAGTTTTGAGCCATTTTTTGAGGGGTTTTTAGCCATTTTTTGAGCCGTTTTTTGAGCCGTTTTGTGAGCCGTTTTGTGCCATTTTTGAGCCGTTTTCTGAGTCATTTTGTGCCATTTTTGAGCCGTTCTGTGCCATTTTTGAGCCATTTTTTGAGAGATTTTTACCCTTTTGCCCCTGTGATCATCTAGGGTAGGAGGAGAGCACACCTTTCCCTCTCTTTCTTCTTGAGTGAGGGTCCTTTGGAGGCGATCAAGAGGCGATCAAGAAGCGTCGGAGGCGATCAAGGCCGATGCGTCGTGGTTCGGTTCACCGGCCTCGTCCGGTTCGCCCCGTCGGGCCGTCAGGTTAGGAGGCGATCAAGGCCCACGTCGTGGTTCGGTTTCCGACCTCGTCGGTTCTTGGTCCGTCGGATCGTCAGGTTAGAAGCGGTCAAGGCCCACGGTACGTCGTGGTTCCGGTTTCCCGGCCTCGTCCGGTTTACTGGTCCCGTCGGATCGTCTGGGTTAGGAGGCGATCAAGGCCCACGATACGTCGTGGTTCCGGTTTCCCGGCCTCGTCCGGTTTACTGGTCCCGTCGGATCGTCTGGGTTAGAAGGCGATCAAGGCCCACGATACGTCGTGGTTCCGGTTTCCGACTCGTCCGTTCTTGGTCCCGTCGGATCGTCAGGATTAGAGGCGTCAGGCACGTCGTCGTGGTTCCGGTTCCACCGGCCTCGTCCGTTCGGCCTCGTCGGACCGTCCGGGTTAGAGGCGATCAAGGCCCACGATACATCGTCGTGGTTCGGTTTCCGGCCTCGTCGGTTCGCGGCCTCGTCGGACCGTCAGGTTAAGTATATCACGTGATTCGGTTCGCTCGTCGATTCAGGCCTCGTCGGATCGTCCGGGTTAGGAAGCGTCCAGTACATCGTGTTTAGGTTTGACCTCGTTTCCGGCTCGTCGACCGTCCGGGTTAGAGGCGATCAAGGCCCACGGTACATCGTCGTGGTTCGGTTCGACTCGTCGGTTCGGCCTCGTCGGACCGTCCGGGTTAGGAGGCGATCGAGGCCCACGGTACATACGTCGTGGTTCCTGTTTACCGGCCTCGTCTGGTTTACTGGCCTCGTTGGACCGTTTGGGTTCCACCGATATATCGTCATTAATTCGGTTCTCGTCCGTTCGCTCCGTCGGATCGTCGGGTTAGAGGCCGGTCGATCGTGGTTCCGGTTTCGGCCTCGTCCGGTTCTGGCCCGTCGGATGTCACGTTAAAGGCGATCAGGCCCATACATCTGGATGGTTCCAGTTCCCCGAAAGAGGCGTGGCCCCTGTCGACCCGGCCAGGTTTGGGCGATCACGGGCGAGGTTAGCGAAGATGCTCGACGATGGGCGCGACAGATGGTGACACAGCGGTAATTCGAGATAACCAGCGATGTGGTGGCCGTGAGATGCGATGATGATGGTGATAGCCAGGCGTTCCGGAGATGACCTCGAGATTGTCAGCGATAGTGAGCGACAGTGGCCACTGATGGTGTGAGGTGGCCGGATGATGGTGGTGACCGCGGTTACCGGAGATAATAGTGGAGATTATGGCGAAAAGGTGGCGATGGCAAACTGATAATCGGCGATGATGGCCAAATATAGTGGTTGCGCCAGCATTATGGCATTCGGCATGGTGATTAACAGCGGTAAGAGCATCCAGTAAAGTATGAATAACCAGCGTATGTGATAACCAGCGAAAATTACAGCGATAGTCGCAGCGATAACCAGATATGATGGTAGCCGGCGATAGCGCCAGCAATGGTGTAGCGTGACCAATGGCGATGCGATAATATGATTATTGCGGCAAGTGTCAGCGGCGGCAAAGCACGATAACGGCAATCATCGTAAATGAGTAACCGGCAATATGTCAACCGAGATGCCGGTGATAGTAGTGGCGTAGCCGATGATTCATGCCAGCGAATGAATTGTGGATTAGCCAGCAGCAGTAATCAGCAGCGGTAGCCGAGTGTCAGCAGCGGTAATGGCGGCTTGCGGTGAGCCGTGAGGATAAAGCGGCGTGTCCGGCGGATGGCCGTCAGCGGGTGTGATTCTGGCGGCTATGGCGGCGATGGCCGGCGGCGGTAGTCGGTGGCGGTGGCAACGAATGGTCGGCGGTGGCGGCAGCGTCAGGTAACAAACAACGATAATGGCGGAGATTACGGCGATGGTCGGCGGCTGCCGGCGATATCGCGGTCAAGTCCCTACTTCAGAAATGGATTTCTTGAAACTTGATGGATCGTTCAAAAGTTGATAATTGATGTCAATTTTGTATGGAAGAGCGTGAAGTCCACCAAGGACCTTTTGACCTTTCACAGGTTGTTTGTCGAGTTTTTTTACTTGATGACGTTGGTGGCGTGGGATATCCGGATGTTTTGACCTTTCACGGGTTGTTTGTCGAGTTTTGCTCGATGACATTAACGTATGGAAGCGGTGGGAAGTCCACCAGGACCTTTTGACCACGGGTTGTTTGTCGAAGTTTTTGCTGATGACATTAACCATATGGAAGAGGCCGGGTGTCCACCAAGGGCGTTTGACCTTTCTGGGTTGTTTGTCGAGTTTTGCTCGATGACATTAACCCGTATGGAAGATGATCCACCTGGGCGTTTTGACCTTTCACGGGTTGTTTGTCGAGTTTTGCTCGATGACATTAACGTATGGAAGAGTGGATGTCCACCAACGTTTGACCTTTCACGGGTTGTTTGTCGAGCTTTGCTCGATGACATTAACCGTGGAAGATCGCAGAAGTCCACCAAGGACGTTTTGACCTTTCCTGGGTTGTTTGTTAGAGCTTTTGCTTGATAATATTAACCTGTATGGAAGAGGTCGCGGGAAGTCCACCAAGGATGTTTTGACCTATCCTGAGTTATTTGTCAAAGTGTTTACTTGATGACATTAATCCGTATGGAAGAGGTCGAATATTTGTATGAGCTTGTAGCCAGAGTTGACTCTTGATCTTTGCCTTTTCATTGGTGTTGGACTTGCTTATCTTTTGAGATTAAGAGTTGCAGTTGAGGGTATGTTGTATGAGTCGATTGATTCTTTTCCAATTGGCGTGGATATCTTTGTTGAATGGGCCTTTGATTTCTTCTTTGATGAGAAGTCGGTGTTCCTTGGGGTGCTTTTATGTCTCTCGCAAATTATCCAAATTATTTGCGATGTGCATTAATAACTCATCGTGAAGATTTGTGCTTCCACATGATGAACTAAGTCGGCATATGGCGGGGCGTGTCATGAGTGATGAGTAAAAGGCCTGGGCGAGCCCTCAAGAAAAACTCCTCTTAATAGTTTAGAGTTTACTCGGATATTTGGCGAGTTTAAGGAGAACCTCACAGTATTCTTTAAGTGATTCACCCTCGATTACGTTGGAGGAAAGATGAGAGGAATCTGATTCTCGATTTGCAATGAAGCTTCTACAAAGAACTGGCGAGTTCGTTAAAGGTATGGATGGATCCCCTTGGAAGAGTAGAACCAAGTGCGAGCTTGCCCTTTGAGGGTAACGGAAAGACGACAAAGCGGTGTGTAGGGAGCTTGTTGGATATGCATGATAGTCATGGTCGATGTGTTTGTGTTGATTGCCCCATCATAGGAATCAATGCTGGAAGCTTGAAACCTACGGGGAATTGGATGTGAAGAACTTAAAGGTGAGGACTCTCATAACCATGGTGTGGGTGAAGATGATTTGCCTTGAAGGTGAAATTCATCTTGTATTAAGCGTCGTACATGCGAATGTCATGTGGCGGGATTAACAAGATGAGCATGTGTGAAGCTATCAATAACAATCAGTGGATTAGTAACCGGTTGAGCTGCACACGATGGATGAGTGGAACTAGCAGTGTCAAGGAGATCGGACGGTCTGAGGAGGAACTCAGTGTCGAGGATTAGTGTTTTGACCTCCTCAGGGCAGACCGATCTTGGGGAGATATGTTTGCAGTAGTAGCATTTGTGTCCTTGCTGGATCATCTTATTTTGAGACTCCTCCATTCTGGACATGATCTTCCAAAGAGATTCTCGTTGCCTCAACAAGGTCATGCCTATCGGGGAGTGAGGCAAAACTTGTCCTTGGTTCATGGATGGGTTTTGAGAATGGGGAGTTGGGCGGGAGGCTCGTTGTGGCAGTGTTGTGCTATTGGCCATAACGTGAATGTTCAAAATTGTGGTTGAAGGGTTTTCTTTCCCAGACGGCCAAGCTCGTCTTTGAAAACCGTCCTTGTAGAGTGAAAGTTTACTTAGCCTTGTTAGTCACACATACAGGGTAATCAAAAGCGAACAAGAGACACTCAGAATTTTAACGTGGAAAATCTCGAAAGAGGGAAAAAAACGCTGCCGATAAAAAGCTTCCACTATGTATCTGTTTCAGAGTACAGAGTCTTCCTGATACAAGATTACAAAATTGCATATGAGGGAGGAAAAACAGCTATGTAACAACGATGAGGTTGTAATGGTTGCTGGTAGTAGGTGGAGATGTAGGGACAATTGGTGATGAAAGTGGTGATGATGGTGGTTGATGGCCAGTAGCGGTGCGACCTTGCTTGGAGGATCTTCAAGCTTGAGCTTCTTCCTCCTTGCTTAGCTTTTCCTCTTCTTCCTTGTTTGGATTCTTCTTCTTCTTCCTTGCTGATTCTTCCTCTTCTTCCTTGCTGACTCTTCCTTCTTCCTTGCTGGACTCTTTCTTCTTCCTTGCTTTCGGACTCTTCCTCTTCCTTTTTCGGACTCTTGACTTCTTCCTTGCTGGACTCTTCCTCTTCTTTCTTTCTGCACCTCTCTTCTTCACTTGTTTACTCCTCTTCTTCTTCACTTCCCTTGGCCCCCTTCATGTGAGGAATGAAGGCCTATTTATAGATGGGAGGAGGGGCATTCTTGGAAATTCATGTAAGGCCCATACCACTCCTCGATCGGACTGATGATTCCTTGATCATTTGATGTATTTTGAGCATTTGGATGCCCAAATGAAGTCGAATTATGAGATCTTAGCTCGTTAGATCCTTTCGAGGCAGCTCGATTTGACTATAAAACTCCATATTTTGAGCTATTTTGGGATTTAATTGATGTCCCAAAGATTCAATGATATTTTAAGTGCTTGATCTCGATCGGTTTTGACTCAAAATCATATTGCTTTCGACATCAAGATTTGTGCTTTGACTAGTCATATTTTGAGAGCCATATCAATTAGCATTGCACAAAAGTTCCACACATACAGTAAAAGAGTTTGAGAGATCTCAAAATTTTTACGTCAAAAACTCAAAAAGAGAAAAACCACGGGGCCTAGCCCATTTAAAAATAATTTTACTATATCAAATTTTGTTACAATTATTATAATTTCTTCAAAGTTGGAGAATGATAGCTTACAAGAATAAGTTTTGTGATAAGTTTCACTGGATTAGTGACGAAGACCTTGCTTGATGTGGTAGTCTGATGACCTAACGAAAACTATAGAAAGATGGTTGGGTGGCGGTTAATTGGTGATAGTGAACGATGGCGGTGATGATCGGCTTGTTTGCAGTGGTGACAAGTGGAAGCGGCCAACGGTGACAAGGCTGGCGGCGAGGATAGCGGTAAAATGGTGACCAGCGATGATGACCCAGCGGTGGTTGGCGGCGGTGGTATATGGCGGTGGCCACGGCGTCAACGGCGATGATCGGTAGTGGTAATGAATGCGGTGATCTGGCGATGGTCGGTAGATGGCTCAATTATGCTTTGAGATTTTTCGAGTCTCATAGCCCTCTCCTTTCTTTCGCTCAGGGGTCCCCTTCATGTGAAGAAAGAGGAGCTATTTATAGATTATGAGAGTGACATTTCTATAAATACAGACAAAATTAAAACCACTCCATCGGATGGCTCAAAATAATTCATTCGATCATTTGATGTATTTTAAGTATTTGAATGTCAAATGAAGTCAGAATTAAGAGATCTTAGACTTATTAGATCCGGTTCGTCAAGACGTTCGATTTGACTATAAACACTCCATATTTAGGAGTTATTTAGGGATCCGACTAATATCCCAAAATTTTTAATTATATTTTAAGTGGTTGATCTAGGCTAGTCTCGACTTAAAATCAGATTACTTTCGATATCAAGATTCGTGCTTCAATTAGTAGAGTTTTTAGTGGCATATTAGTGATCATTAAAATCATTTGATTAAATTTATTACTCTAGTTAAACATTTAATATATATATATATATATATATATATATATATATATATATTGCGTGCCAGAAAATCAGTTGCGGTAGAATAAACCTTCACGCCCCAGCTTCGTTGGGAAATCCAACACACACACAGATAGTTGAAAAGTGAATAAAAAACTCTAGAATTTTTACTTGAAAAATCTACGAAGAGGATAAAAAATCACGGGGCCTAGTCCACTAAAAATGTTATACTATATATTTGTTTTGAAGTACAAAGTTTAAGTTTTCCTGATAATTGGATTACAAAGTTGTATGTGAGAAAGCCTGATGACGAAAATCCTAGAATCATGGCAATAACTATCATAATGGTTGGTAATGATTAGTGATAGCGGCGATAATGAATATGGTTGTTGGTGATGGTGATGGCTAATTGGTGGCCGGTGGCAGCGGTGATGGTATCAATTGACGGCAGTGGCGGCCGGCGATATGGCGTTGGTAAGAGCGAAGCAGCGTGGTGGCGTTAGTGCCGGCTGGCCTGGTAGTCAACGATGATAACCGGCGAAACCGAGCGATGGTGGCCAGCAGTGGTGGTCAGCGGTAAAGCGGCATGACAATAGTGGCGAGCAACCGATAATCGGCGATGGTGGTCCGCTGGTGATGACGATAGCATGGTAACAATAGCTGTTGATGCGGTGAGACAGCCAATTGCGATGCTGGTCGACGCGGTGGTCGGCAGCTAATTCGGCAACAGCATGCGTGGTGGTGGTCGGCAGCGGCCGTGACGGTGATGGCGATGATTGCGGCGGGCGATGATGGCAGTGGTTGTCGGCATAGTCGGCATATGATGCGAGGTTCTCGAGAGCTCTCTCCTCTTTAACAGCCTCATGTGTAGAATAAGGGACTGTTTATAAATTAGAAGAGTGACGTTTTTGCAAATATATGCAAAATTCAAACCACTCTATTGGACGGCTCAAAATGATTTCCTTGATCATCTCATGTATTTTAAGTATTTGAATGCTCAAATGAAGTCAAAATTAGGAGATCTTGGGCTTCCGATTTGTCATAACGCTCCATTTGACTATAAACACTCCATATTTAGGAGCCGATTAATATTGCAAAGTTTTCAATAAGTGTTTGATCTGGGTTAGTCTTAACTCAAAATCAGATTGCTTTCAACATCAAGATTCGTGCTTCAACTAGTGAAATATTCAGTGTCATATCAGTTGACCCTCTTTTTTTTGGATGACATTACTTATTTCATCCAAAAATAAATTAATTTTTTTAAAATAAAATAACTTTACTTATTATTATGATTTGTAATTACATATGCTATATGTATTAATTTATTTATTAACTAATTAATTATTAATGTTTATTTATTTGATTATATATATACTATATATATCAATATTTAGTCTTGAAAGAGAGGGGTTTTATTAATTAAATGCTATAATGAGGAAAGGTTTTTCTTTTTCTTTATTTAATTAAATGTTATAATGAGGAGAGGGGTATTTTTTTTTTAAATTACATGTCATAATGAGGAGAGTTTTTTTTAATTAAATGACTGACAAATGCTAACCATAATGAGGAGAAAGTTTTTTTTAATTAAATATCATAATGAAGAGAGGGAGTTTTAGAGGGGTTTTTTTAATCAAATGATTGACAAATGCTAGCTATAATGAAAAGACAGTTTTTTTTTTAATTAAATGACTGATAAACGCTAGCCATAATGAGGAGATGAGGTTTTTTTTAATTAAATGGATAGCAAACATTAGCCATAATGAAGAGAGGGTTTTTTTTTAAATAACTTGCTCGCAAACGTTAGCCATAATGAGGAGATGAGTTTTTTTTAATTAAATGGCTGACAAACGCTAACCATAATGAGGAGGAGATTTTTTTTAATTAAATGGCTGGCAAATGCTAGCCATAATGATAAGAGATTTTTTTTTAAAATTTATTCTCTTTTTATCCCTATAGTGGATCTATAAAAACCTCTCTCGGTTCAAGTAAAGAGACACAATTTTCTCTCATATGCTCTAGTGTTCTTCTACACTAGATGAGAAATTATTTAGCAGACGTTTAGGGGCTAAGGGTAAAATTTTTTTTTCTTTTGTCAGCGAAGCTCTGACTTTCTTATGAAAAGAATGTCATTTGTTTTATTGATCAAGACTCATAGTTCATACGACAAGACTCTAGTTTTACCTCGAAAGAGGCGTCAACTATCATCATCAGACCGACCGGGTTTAGAGGTGATCAAGACCTGTAGTTCATACGGTGAGGCTCTAGTTTTCCCTCGAAAGAGGCGTCAACTGCCATCGTCAGACCGACCAAGTTTAGAGGTGATCAAGACCCGTAGTTCATACAACGAAGCTACGGTTTTCCCTCGAAAGAGGCGTCAACTGTCCTTGTCGGACCAACCGGATTTGGAGGCGATCAAGGCCCGAGTTTATACGGCAGGGCTCCGATTTTCTCGTGAAAGAGTCATCAACTGTCCTCGTTGGACCGGCCGAGTTTGGAGGCAATCAAAGCCCGTAGTTCATACAGCGAGCCTCCGGTTTTCCCTCGGGAGAGGCGTCAACTGTTCTCGTTGGACCGATCGGGTTTAGAGGTGATCAAGTCTCGTATTTTATAGAAAATTGATTTTCTTGAATTTTCAATAGTTGACAATTGATGCCATTGACTTGTATGGAAGGGGTAGAATCAAATCCGCTGAGAATTTTTAACCCATCCGAGGTTGTTTGTCAAACTATTACTTGATAACATTAATCTGTATGGAAGAGGACAAATCGAATCCGTTGGGGATTTTTGACCCATCCGAGTTTATTTGCTGAAGTGTTATTTGATGACATTAACCTGTATGAAAGAGGTTGAATTGAATATGCTGAGGATTTTTGACCCATCCGAGGTTGTTTGTCAAAGTATTACTTACTGATGTTAACCTATATGGAAGAGGCCGAATCCGAGGATTTTTTGACATCCAGGTTGTTTGTCAAAGTATTACTTGATGATAATAACACTATGGAAGAGGTTGAACCAAATCGGCGAAGGACCCATCCAGGTTGTTTGTCAAAGTGTTACTTGATGACGTTAACCTGTATGGAAAAGGTTGAATTGAATCCTCCAAGAATTTTTGACCCATCCAAGGTTGTTTGTTAAAGTGTTACTTGATGACATTAACCTGTATGGAAGAGGTCGAATTGAATCCACTGTAGATTTTTGATCCATCCGAGGTTGTTTGCTAAAGTGTTACTTGATGACATTAACATGTATGGAAGAGATTGAATCGAATATGCTAAGGATTTTTGACTCATCAAAGGTTGTTTGCCAAAGTGTTACTTGATGACATTAACTTGTATGGAAGGGGTTGAATCGAATATTCTGAGGATTTTTTACCCAGCCGAGGTTGTTTGTCAAAGTGTTACTTGATGACGTTAACCTGTATGGAATAGTTCAAATCGAATCCGCCAAGGATTTTTGACTTATTCAAGGTTGTTTGTCAAAGTGTTACTTGATGACATTAACCTGTATTGAAGAGGTTGAATCGAATTTGCCATAGATTTTTTACCCATCCGAGATTGTTTGTCAAAGTGTTACTTGATGACGTTAACCTGTGTGGAAGAGGTCGAATCGAATCCACCAAGAATTTTTGACCCATTCGAGATTGTTTGTCAAAGTGTTACTTTATGACATTAACCTGTATGAAAGAGGTCGAATCGAATCCGTCAAAGATTTTTGACCCATCCGAGTTATTTGTCAAAGTATTACTTGATGATATTGACCTGTATGGAAGAGGTTGAATTGAACCCGTTGAGGATTTTTGACCCATTCGAGGTTATTTGTAAAAGTATTACTTGATGACGTTAACCTGTATAGAAGATGTTGAATCGAATCCGCCAAGGATTTTTGACCAATCTGAGGTTGTTTGTCAAAGTATTACTTGATGACTGTAACCTGTATTGAGTAGGTACAAAGTTATGACATATCCGAGGTTGTTTGTCAGAGTGTTACTCGGTGACATTTAACTCTCATCCGAGGTTGCTTTATCAAAGTATGACATTAACATGTGTGGAAGAGGTTAAACATTTTGATTCTTCTGAGATTATTTGTCAGAGTATTACTCGGTGAAGTTAACCTGTGTGGAGTAGGTACAAAGTTATGACCTATCCGAGGTTGTTTGTCAAAGTGTTACTCGATGACGTTAACCTGTGTGGAAGATGTTGAATCGAATCCGCTGAAGATTTTTGACTCATCCAAGGTTGTTTTTCAGAGTGTTACTCGATGACATTTAACATGTGTGGAGGAGGTCAAATCAAAAATATCCATTTGTAGCCAAAGTTTCTCCTTGATCTTTCCCTTTTCATGAGTATTACTGACTTTCTTGAACTGATAATCAATTAGATATTCAGAATATTGATTTGGATGATCTTTTGAGATTAAGAGTTGCCCTCCAATTTCCAACAAAAGTTGAAGGATTGAAGTTCGATGAATCTTCGTTCTTCTTATGTGTTCCTCCAGAGTAAGATTTCTTTCACCATATAGATGGTGCTGCTCTGAACATAAAGTTAGATTGTCAACCATTGTGAAGATGTAAAGGGAATGTTTTCCATAGACAATGTTAAACTATTGCGTGCCAGAAAATCAGTTACAGTTGAATAAAACTTCATGCCTTAGCTTCGTTGGGAAATCCAGCATGCACACAGATAGTTGAAAAGTGAATAAAAAACTCCAGAATTTTTATGTGAAAAAACGTAGGAAGAAGGTAAAAAACCACGGGGCCTATCCCAGTAAAATTGCTCCACTATATATCTGTTTTGAAGTACAAAGTTTCAGTTTTCCCGATAATGGGATTACATAGTTGTATGTGAGAAAGACTGACAATGGAAATCCTAGAATCAGGTGACAATAGCTATGCAGCGGTAGTTAGGCTTTAACGGTGGTTAACAGTCGGTGATAGTGAATGACGGTTGTTGGTGATGATCTAACGGCTCAGTGATAATAGTTAGTGGTGGTAGATAATGGCGGTCTGGTGACCAATAGTAGCGATGATAATGGCGGTGGTAAACGCGGTGGCCAATGGCGAGCAGCGGTGGTCGATGTGATGTCACGCTAGTCAATAATTGGCGAGCCGGTGGTGACCAACGATAGTGGCCGATGGTGGTCAAAGGCGGTGGTCAGCGGCGGTGACCAACGACGGTGGTCGACAGCAGGGAGGACTGGCGGTGGTGGCCGACCACGGTGGTCAACGGCGGTGGTCAGCAGTGGTGACCAACGGTGTAGTCGGCATGGCGGGCGATGGTGGCGGGCAGCAGTCAATATGGCGATGGCTTGGCGGCGGTCGCGATGATGATCGGTGCGGTGGTCGGCCTCATAACCGCATTATGCTTGGAGGTTCTTCAAGCGAGAGTATTTGAATGCTCAAATGAAGTCGATTAAGATCTTATGTTTGTTAGCCGCTCGTCAAACGCTTCGATTTACTCACTCCATATTTATGAGCCGACTCATATCGCAAAGTTTTTAATATGTACTTGCTCTAGTTAGTCTTGACTCAAAATCAGATTGCTTTAAGATTAGATTGCATTAGTGGAATTTTCAGTGTTATATCATATATATATATATATATATATATATGTATATATATATATATATGTATATATATAATAATAATAATAATAATAAACTATCAATAAAGGAGAAGCATGATTTGAGATTACTTGAAAGGCCAAATTTGAACATAGTTGATATATTTATATGTTAAATAATCTTAACTCATCTCCTTTATTGATTACTCTTTTCTATATAAAAACATATAAACAATTTTAAATATCTAATCGGAATAATAAATCAAATCAAATGATTTTAATAACCTTGAAATTACACTCAAAGATTTGATTAGATGAGTATTATATATACTTAGGCCTTTGAAAACATTTAATTACTTTAACATAAGTTTAATAATTAATCAATTAAACTACTAGTAAATAATAATCAATTTATAATATAAGATTTAATTAAATTGATTTTATCAGTTTCTATTATCATTTTTAACAGTAAAAAAATTATGAAGTATAAGGATTATGTGGTGATGTGAGTTGGCCAAAAAATGTCCACTTAAAGGTCAACTTCTATAAAAATACCTTTAGTGAAGACACCACAAAGGCTATAAAAATGGCTATAGTGAAGACATTTTTGCTCTTTAATGAATTATCCCACATTCATGCTCTAAATGCTAAATTTTTCACCAGTAAATTTCCTTTTTAAAATTCGTCCTTTGAGAAATAAGATGAGGGGCTTATAGATTGTCATAGATCATTTTTTATTATTTATTATATATTTTTATTTTATTTAATTTATATTTTAATTTAAAATAAAATATATTTGATAGTGATAATTATTTTTAAAATATTCAAAACATTCAATTATTTTTGAGTATTTTTAAAAAATTATTATTATTATTTTAAAAAATATATAAAATAAAATACTTAAAACACACTAATATATTTTAAAATAATATGAAAATAAAATAAAAAAAGCATAAAATAAAATTGATCCTAAACAGACTCTTAATTTTTTTTTGAGATTCAACTATCCTAATATAGTTATTATTTTGTTATTGTTTAAAAGCATATGGTCTTTGCTAAACATATATTAATAATCATACATAGAAAAAAAAATCGGATGCTATAATGCTATAGCTAAATTATTAAGGATTGATCATACTGAGTAGATGAAGAGGGGTTGAAGTTGTATATAGAAGTTAAAGGTCGTGACATATATAAGGAGGAATATAAGAACATAACATTTGTGATTATTAAATAAAATAAAAACTTGTCAATGAAGAAAATTAAAATAACAAACCTTATTGAAAGGCTATAAATAAATAAAATTTAAATCATGGGTCATAAAAGAGATTATAAGAAAATTCATGTTTGGCTGCACGTAATAATTTTAGCTCGTTGAGAGCATTATGATTGATTCCGAGTCTAGTTTTCGAAAGAGAGAAGAGTTTCAAGATAAGACACTACTATGAGATTTCACTTTCATTTTGCGAGGAATTTGGATCTAGTTTTAGGTTTGTCATAGGCGTAAGCGCTTATGGTTAATTATCTATCCCAAAGCTGATAGGATACTTTCAATTAAGGCAAGTCATTAGGCCAATGAGAACTGAGCATATAGTAATAACAAATTATGTTTAAATTTTGAGAAATTCATCATTGTTAACTTCAAGTAAATGTTGGGGAAGTGATGACGAGCCCGATCAAGATCTTATGATTTTGTCATCGCTATCATAGTTTGTAGTCAATTTAGTTAGATGAGGTAGTTAGCTCAACCTGATTAGAAGATCTTCATTAGCAATCATGAGTTGCTTTGTCCAAAGAGAACTTTGTGCCCTATCAAATACATTATACTATTCATAGCTCAAGAAGTAAAGAAATTAATTAACATATGGAGTATAGTCGTAAGTTTGTGACTATCATTTAATGGTTATATATTGCGACAAATCATCTGGTCAGTGGACTTTAATCATAATCGGAACTTTATGTGATATTATTTAATGATAGAATTATGCAAACAGAGGGCACAAGCTATGACATTACTGGTATAAGATTATTTGAAAGTGAACTTAGCAATACACTTAATTTAATATTAAATTCTTTTAAGCTATATTTTTTAAAAAAAATTATCACTTCTGACAAATGTTTGTGAAGTGGTGGTAGATGATTTTGCTTAAAATGTTTAGATGACTGATTTCACTTAGAAATTTTGTGATTATTAAAATCTTTATATTTTATCGGAGTTTAAACTTGAGATAATTTGCATTAAGATATTAAAATATTTTAATGAAAATATTCTTTCCTACTGAGATCTTCATTCAATAAACTCATCATCAGGGTGAAAATTGTTTGATTACTCATATTTGCAATTTGAAACTTTTATTCTTGAAATTGAACTCTTATGATTGAGATCTTCATTCAACTTAGCTACCATCGAAGTATTTATATTTTGTCAACTTTACATGTTTGCTTATATTGGGCCTATGGTTTACATATAACTCAAATTTATATATACATTTATTACATATAACTCAAATTTATATATATACATTTATTACATATAACTCAAATTTATATATACATTTATTACATTGCAGACCTTATCGACTCTACTTCGAGTATAGAGGATCAAGCTTATGGTTGGAATTTATAATTATATTTTTAAGTTTAAAATCGAGAGTTTGCAATTTTGAATATGAATTTTTTTTATTAAGAAATGCCAGTTAGTTAATCTTATATTTAATTTCTATAGTGTTTAACACAAATATGTGGATGCTTTGAGATCTAAAATTTATATCAAAATTGATCATATAATTTCTTTTGGGGAATATCAATTGTCTCTATATTTTCATACATAAAAATTAATTAGAAGTATATGCCTTAATATTGTATGAGGGAACATCATATAATATAATTTGTGGCTTACACTCAAACATTCTTTATATTAATATATCACTTCTGTGGGATTTAGTAAATCCTATATATCAAAATTTAATAAATCTTGAGTTACTAAATCTCAAAAAGTATTTGATATGTAATAATTAGATCCTATTAAATCTTGAATAGGTGTTTAATAAGTTCTTTAAGAAGTATGTTAACTCTAAGAATAATTTAAATTAACAAACTTAGTTAAGTATAAAACTTATAATAACTACATTTATATTTATTAAGTTATAGTTAAGGTATAATGACATATTAATTAATCATTAATAGAATCCAATTAAATAGTTAAAATTAAGTTAGATCAAATTAAATATAAATATTAACTTTTAAATTAGTTCAAATCCATTATAAATTAAATTATGATTATTTTTAACAAATTATAATTAGTTTTTAATGACATATCAATAGATCATTAATAGTGTTCAATTAATTTAATTTAAGTTAATATATTACACAATCAATAATTGGTAGTTAATTAAATTAAAAAAATTAAATTAAGAATAATCAAAAGATATTTACATACATAGCATACAATTTTTTATATATTTACATATCTAATTAATTTCTTTTAATAGAAATAAATATATACTTAATCAATTAAAATTTGTTAATCTCAAAATAAATATAATCACAGTAAGTACTTTTCATGTTAAAATTTGTTAATAGCACAATCCAGAACGGAACATAAAATTTAAGAATTAGGCTGACGAACTAAATTTTAAATCCATGTAGACAAGATCAATCTATCCGATATGGAAAGAATTCTTTAGGGGACGTCGCGATGGTAGCCCTCCATTCTTCCCCTTCCGTTTTGTTACTACCCGAAACCCCATCGAGGAAGAGGACGTCGCCATGGTAACCCTCGTCTTTCCTTTCTTTCGCGCGCTTCAGTTTGTGTAAATCCCACAAATCCAACTTCACAAGGGAATACGGGACATTTCAGTCATTTCAGCTCATATAGACATAAGATATTTCAGTCATTTTTGCACAATAAGTAAGCGGTCAGCAATTTTCTAACAAAATCATAACTTCAAGAACAATTTCCTACTTCTCTGACACACTTCTGAAAAAACTGCAATTGCTTGCAAACAGGTCATAAATATGAGATTTAGTAGATTCCCTTTTAGCATTTGATAGGATTTATCGGATTTAACTGCTTAAATACGGAGCAAATCAGTTACCAAATAATTATATGTGGAGTTTGGATATAGCTTCTATGTCCGGAGCATAGCGTCATGTGATATTGGTTGTGAACTATTATATATTATTATATATTGATGTGTATATAGATGTTATATATTATTGTGTAGTTAATATTACATCAATGCATAATAATAAATAATAGTTCACAATCATTATATAGTTCTGTATTGATTGAGCATCTCATAATACTGTACTATTAAAATCCAGATATTGCGTTACATCTGAACTCCCTGAACCTAATAATTTCACTAGTTTTAAAGTCTTGAATCAGACGCACCATTATATCTCTGTTATTTCTCGTCATATCAAGGGGTCATATTTTAGTTTTGATTTTGCTAAATTTGCGAGCTGCTCATTTTCTTGGCATTCTAGCAGCTAACTGTCACTGTTACATTTTACTTGATCTTCTCATTTCTTATTTTTTTCTTCTGCTGTGGACTTTAACCTCATCACATGTTTTCCACACACACACACACACACACACACACACAAAACAGAGTAAAAAAAATTTCAAACTCAAACTTATGTTTAATGTTATTTCTAATATTGTAAGAGTACCAATATCTCAAAGAAGCATTTAGATATGTAGTAGATTGGCTATGTAACTTCTAATTATTCTCCAAGTTCAAAGCTAAGTTCAAACAAACACGCTTATCAACCCAATTACAAATCCGTACAACTTCTTTAGCTTCACACAATTTCTCAACATGCAAAGAAATTTTGAGATACTAATAATCATGCTAAAAGAAAATTGAAGAACAATAACTGTTCTCCAATCACTGTGAACAGTCACCTAAAGATAATCATAGCAGCCTACTCGTGATTTATCTTGGCCTACAATTTATCTTGCAGTCGGATTACTGGTTGGAATGGAGGCCTCATCATCTCTTCAGTCACAACTTCTTGAATTTCTTCACTTCTATTTTTTAGAATCTCCAGGTTATCATCTGGATTTACTGCAGAGTGGATTCTTGCTGAACCAAAGCTTGGCAAAGCCATCATTCCAGCTCCAATTTCTCTTGGCAGAGGAACCAGCACTTGCTGATTTCCCTCCTCACTTTCCTTCCTATAGAAGCTTCCATCCTCAACATCATAAAAGTTACCAGTCCTAACTTCCTGAGCCAGCGAGCATGACCAGCAGAATAGCCATTGCATGAAATCAGTGAAGCCTAGATTCTCACAGCAGAATTGGCTTTTAGGAAGTTTGAATTTCTTCCTCATTTGAATCCTCCAATATCCTCCATATAGAAACCCAAACATGCAAAGGACAATGCCTGTAATCCCCACCATGTATCTAATTACAGCGTCATTGACATTGAGAGCTGTTACACTGAACACTAGAAATGGTGCAGTGCAGAGAAGTATGAATATGAAGATGTGCACATGCAACTTACCAAATCCAAGCCTCTCCATGTTCCAACCGAAAACACAGAATGTGCAGAAGAAGGAGAGATAAGCAACAGCTTGATCATCCCAGCAATCGAAGAGTCCTCCTACCCACTTAGGAGAAGTCTCCACCACCCTCTTGTTGCCTTGTACTAACTCATTCTCATCACTGCTATTTGTTGTCATAGCTACCTCTATTGCTGCTGCTTCATCGTTCTCAGATTCAGTCTTCTTCGCAAGTGGGCCAAAGAATGTGTAAATAGCTGCAATGGTTGGTGCTACAGTTCCTATAACAATGAAGAGAATCTGTGGCCATGTAGGCCTTGTGCTGCTAGTAAATGCCCAAAAGACAGCACAAAGGCCATACTGACAAAAGCAAGTTATGTGCAGGAGGATGACAACAAACACTATATGAGCCCTCTCATGTGGTTTTTTTGTTCCATTCTTGCAGTATATGTTTCTCAGTTTGACAATGTCCCCTGATCTCCAAGAATATAAGAGAACCAGATGGTGTGAGATCCTTGGATGCTGATACAAGGACATGATGGTGAAGAGGGCATTGAGGATTTGGTTGATGATCTCTGTCCATTGCTTTCGAACTGAGCTGTTTGGGATAGCATGGTTGAGGAGCCCGACCATGAACAGGAAGAGCACAACAAGGCAGGCAGCAACAAAGAAGAACTAAACATGAAGAGCATTATTCATTGGGTGCTTGATCCATTTCTTGCAATATCTAACAATGGCTTCCCGGTTGATTTTTTTGATAAATGATATATAGAGGCAGTGGCGGCCATTTGTGGTGCTGGTTGTGGGATCAGGATGTGAAGAATTGTTTCCTGTGCTCTGGCTGGCTTCTCTGGAAGAAGGGAGAGATTGGCTGCACTGAACTTGTTAAACCAGTCTTTCAATGTGTTGGCTTTTAAAAAAATCAAAGAATCATTTTTCGTGGCGATTCTCATTAAGGATTCCCTTTTTCACCGTTGGGATGTCTTCGATATTTATGTTTGAACTAATTGTTGCTGCTTCTTTTGTCTCACCAATGACACTTGTTTCCATTCTTCTGCGCGACAAGAAATTAATAGCAGATAGCCTGCATGAGCTTAGACGATAGAATGTTGATTTCTGTATTGAAATCTTTGTTTTGTTGATCAGCAAAAGTTTCATTTTGGGCTCATTTGATATGAAAAATGAAATAATCATTTTTTTATTAAGCATCTCTCTCTTTTTTAATCATGAGAAAGGATGAATATGATTCAAAGCTAATCAGGTTTCATTTAATGTGCCCAATCAAATGAACTCATGAACATTAGTGAAATTAAGATTTCAAATGAGAATAAGCAAAAGTGTGTACGCAAAATTTTTAGGAGGATGATGCTTCTATAATATAGATGATTGTAAAAGAATAAAGTTTTCAAATCATATAGAAGAAATTTTCTTAAGGCTGAGATAGCATGAGCCACTCAGTACTAGCCCTCTTAATTCTACCACTGCTAATGCACAATACATGGCTCAACCATGTTAAACTATATCAGCATATTATGTGGACTCAATAAAGATAATATAAATGACAAATCATTCTTTATTAGCGGTGTTGAAGAAATGATATCATCCAAACTTGGCTCAATAAATCTGATTTTGAGTTGACCCAATCAGTATTTGGGACACATTCAAGTCACTAGATTTGACCAAATTATTTAACAATTGGTGTGTTTGAACCGTGAAAGAGTTGGTAGAGGATATTCTTTCCAATATGTATATAAAGAACTCAAACTCTAAATTAATTTTTTTATTAGTCAAGCTATCTTGACTCAAAATATATTTTGATTCCAAATGAAGTTGGAGTCTACCTAAACTCAATTATTTTTGTGCTTGGTTTCAATCTACTTTGCTCTAACTCGACTTGAAGTCAGCCTTTACTCTCATCGATAACTCATTGTATTATGGGTGTGTTTGGGAAAGCTTTTTGACTGCTTTGCTTTTTTAAAAAGAAGACAGAAAAGCGGTTTCATTTATACCGCTTTTTGGTGCTTTTAGAAAGTTTTGTGATGAAAAAATTGTTTTGAGAACCAGAGTTTGTTAGAGTGTGGTGGCTGTCAGAAAGTTATTGTTTGAATTTTTTAAAAAGAAAAATATTTGTAACACACACTTTTTTAAAAGTTATTTCTCCAAGTAGCTTCTAGTTTTCAAAAACTAGTTGCTAACCACTCTATATCTCTTTAGCTTAAAATTAATCATAACTAACGTGATATTACTTGTTATTAGAGTTTGGATTGAGATCAAGTTTAGACCAATATCAATTAGCCTAATTATTATTATTTTTCAATTAAAAGAACTTAAATAGATGATAGCCAACAATTAGTATTCATGCACGAAAACAAAATAAAAAAAGAAAGCGAAAACAACAATTTAACATTCAAGAGTATCAGTATAAATGCTATTTTTTATCAGCTTAATTAAAAATGTAATTAGCTAATTAGACATTTTAAAAAAAATTTAAAATAGGTCTCGGTCATGGGCGGCGGCATTGAGTTACTGCATGATCGCCCATTGAGGCGTGGCCCATCTTAATAATTTCCCCCAAATCAAAATCGAGAGCCGGGATCTTGGTTTTCATTCGATTTTCCATCGAGATGCTTCGTGCTTTCGTAAGCAGGGAGGATTCCTCCGAAGACTCACCGTCGGAGAAGGAGAAGCTTGCAAGACATTTTCTTATTTTTTTTCTTCCATTTCTAACCCTAAATGAGAAATGTGTGTTAGATCTTAATTTATATGAGTTTAGTTGGTATGATGAAGTTATTTAGTTTGATTTTCATAGAAAATGTGTGTGAGATCTCATTTTAAATGTGGTGTTTCTTATTTTTTTTCGATTTAGGTATTTCTAACCCTAAATGAGAAATGTGTGTTAGATCCTAATTTATATGAGTTTAGTTGGTATGATGAAGTTATTTAGTTTGATTTCCATAGAAAATGTGTGTGAGATCTCATTTTGAATGTGGTGTTTCTTTTTTTTCACCGATTTAGGTATTTCTAACCCTAAATGAGAAATGTGTGTTAGATCCTAATTTATATGAGTTTAGTTGGTATGATGAAGTTATTTAATTTGATTTTCATAAAAAATGTGTGAGATCTCAATTTAAATGTGGTGTTTATTTTGATGTTCGATGAACTTGTTTAGTTTTTATCCATCGAGATCTCTTTTCGTAGTAGTATTTGCAGAGATTTTGCTTGTAGGATAATCATTGCTTTTGGTGGTCCTCTTTTTCCATATTTAGTTATTTTTTTCGAATTGATTGTTATCAACTATGGGGTTAGTTATGTTTTCAATGAATATAAGAATATTTTGATTGTGTAGGTGCTTTCTTATTTTCAATCATTATGAACAAAGAAGTTTTGAATTGTTGGATTTTGCTTTCTAATAAGATTTGGCTGGCTATTTATTTTGGTGGAGAATGTATTTTGTGTATGCACATTAGGAATTTGGATTTACCATTTCTCCTGAATTGAATTATGTACATTGACCAGGTGATAAAAAGAATTACTCGTGTTGTGTTATTGTTAATTAGAAATGAGTTCATATACTGTCTGTATAGTTCTTTATTATGGCGGTGAACTCAATGTAAGCGACGATTTCATTCCAATGTATGTTTGTGGGAAAAATCGTCCAGTCGAGATCCCATGGCTGATTAAATTCGAGGAGTTAGATAAGCGAATAATGAGGTCGTTGAAGCTAGATCCAACAAAGTTCTTTGTTAATCTCGTAGGTTGTTTTCCTATTGGTGCTGGATTTATTGTAACTCACATTAATGATGAAGAAGTCTGTGAAGCTGTAATTAATGCAACATGCGTGCAGTCTATTATGATTTATGTTGAAGTTGAGGAAGCTGGTGTGAAGATGAGAGGTTAACAATATTGAGGAATGTCAGAGAGCTCTAACCAGTGAGTACATCACACCAACTTCTCAGCTAAGTACTTAGGTGGAATATTGAGTGCACCACGAACATGCTTACTTTTCTTTGGGATAAGTTTTCTATTATGGGTGACCCAAGGTGATCACATGAATCCATCTCTTGAAGATGTTGGATATGAAACTATGTCTATTGGAACTAGTAGTGATGATGATGAGGAGGATGATAACGGCGCAGTTCAGACTATTTTCGGGGCCACACAACCATCCCATAGGGTCAGAAATCTAATTGCAGAATACTCAATTAGAACAAGTCATATTGAAGAGCACTTGATATGTAACAATCAGTATATGCATAGTGCTCAAACAGCTAGAGAATAAGATGAGGACCTTACATTTGATGGCCCGTCGATGAATCAACTTTTGAAGAAGAGAATTGCATCTTAGATGAATTGCTTGAAGGTATGTGTTTTCATGATAAGAAGTAGTTACAGTTTGTTGTTCAGGTTGGTTCATCATAAATAATATTGAGTATGTCATATATACTTCAAACCAATTAAAATTCACTATACTGTGCAACTACCATTTTCACCCAGCTAGACCTTATTAATGGTGCTTACATGTAAGCTCAAGTAAGAGATTGGGTGGTGCTTTGGAGGATTGGTACCATTGGCTCACCTCATACCTGTAGTCATTCAGTGCTTAATGCTGGACATAAGTAATGTACATCATAATTCATCAGTTATTTCATCCAACTCACTGTCAAACGTCAGCTATATTTAAAGCCCAGAGAAATTGTAGGCCGTATTGAGTCAAAATTTAATATAAAATTATATTTATAAGGCACAGGATGTGCATCAAAAGGTAGTTAAGATAATATTTGGTAGTTGGGAGGAATCTTACCGATCATTAGGAAAATTCATGGTTGTTGTATGTTCATCTATGCCAGGGTTAGTATATCGGGTTCACTCAACATAATCGAACATGTTCCAACATCTGTTCTGGTCATTTGAGCCTTCATTAGAGGTTGGCAATACTATCGCCCAATTCTATGCCTTGATGGGACTTTTCTGCTGGGTAAGTACAGGTGAACTCTACTTAGTGCAGTTGGTATCGATGCCAACAACGGCTTGTTCCCACTTGCCTTCGCAGTTGTGGAATTAGAGTGTATTGAGTCATGCATTTGGTTTTGCATATAGGACTTGATTCCCGGGTGTCTACAAGAGGTGATCTCGCCTCATTTGAGATAAGCATGCATGTCTAGTTAGGTGCTGCAGAGATCTTTTTTGGTTGTACATAAACTTACTACATCATTTGAGGGAGAATTTTAAAAGAGCTGTTAGACAGTTTAACATAGGTGATGTTGAATTTATATGTCAGAAGTTGTATGTTGCAGGAAATACTGATGACATTCAAATTTTTAAAAGGTAAATGAGTGACATCAAGAATATCAAGCAGGAGGCATATGATTGGCTTGTTGCAAGGGATGTTCAGTAGTGGTCTCTAACTCAACTGGTATATAGATATACAATGACCATGTAGTTGAATGCTTTAATGATGTATAAGCGGGCCGCGTGGTTTGCCAATTCAAGCCTTGATTAGCTATACTACATATAGTATTCTGTTCATGAAACTTGAATTTTCAACTCACTAACCAAGAATCCATTTTCTCCGCGTCTAAGGCAACATTCTAACGAGCGAGAGAGACAAGATTTTCTTGAGCCTTCAAGGATAAGTATGAATGAGTACCAAGTGTTTGATATAACTAGTAGAACCTTCAAGGTTGACCTCTCAAAAAATAATGGATTTAGGTGTGCATGTAGACAACCACAATCTTATCATCTACCATGTGCACATGTGATTACTGTTTTGGGTCAATGATATTTAAAGCACGCGGTATGATTTCTATAGTTTGTACTACTGTAGACTACGGTGAATTTCATGTAATTCCTGATTGTGAAGAGTGGTCAGAACACATCATTGATGCACATACCTAGAGTACAATCCACCAAATATTAAAAGAAAGTCTGGTCGGCCAAGGATAAACAAATTCAAAAATACTATGTACGAGAACACTGCAAGAAGTTCTAGGATTTGTAGTTTATGCAAGACCGTTGGACATAACAAATCGATGCGTAATCAGACTTGACCACGTAGATTATGATATGGTTCAGTTTATGGGTTGGTTGTAATCTAGTTTTGTTTGAATAAGTCACATTTTGCAAAATATTGCATTTCTCAAATATTGTCTGGGCTTCCCATACAATTGAACTATGCATTAGGTGTTGCTTGATTTGTTTTGTTAATCAATGTTTTGTTATGTATAATGTAGTTGTCTTATTTTAGAATTTTTGTGTGATTACGTGTTATTTGGGCTTTCGGTACAAAAATAAGTTATTTATATTGTTTGAGCTATTTTATAAGTACATGACTTGCTCACGAAGCGTATGTTTGTGATGTATAATTTAGTTTTTATTTGAATAAGTCACATTTTAGAAAAACTTATTATCGTGTTTATTAAGTTGCTCAGGGGAACTTATGACTTGCTTACGCAGACTATATGTTTGTGATGTATAATTTAGTTTTGTTTGAATAAGTTCCATTTTGCAAAAAAACTTGTTATCATACTCTTGTTTATTAAGTTGCTCGGGGAACTTATGACTTATGAAGACTATATGTTTGTGATGCATAATTTAGTTTTGTTTGAATATGTCTCATTTGCAAAAACTTGTTATGAAGTACTCCTGTTTATTAAGTTGCTCAGGGGAACTTATGACTTGCTTGCGAAGGCTGTATGTTTGTGATCTATAATTTAGTTTTATTTGAATAAGTCCTATTTTGCAAAAAACTTTTTATGTAGTACTCTTGTTTATTAAGCTGCTTAGGGGAACTTCTATATTGCTGCTTGTTGATTGCTATAATTATTGTAGGAAAGATGTCCGGTGATGATGCTCCTCGTCCCGCTTGAAGGAGGACAAGCGAGAGGAGGCTTGGACTACGCCGCGGTTGATCACCATAGCTATGCTATTGATAAACAAGCACATCTTTATTTGGTAAAGTTTTATTTAATAAAAGCTTCGTACACATGTAGTTGTTATACCATCACATACTAAGCATAATTCATTGTGGTTGCGTTTGATTGCGATGCTATGCAATGATGTTTAGGAAATGACATTAATTATCCAAATTTGGGTGCCCGGCTAGATTTAGTGTCTGATGCGTACATTTTGGATCACCACTTCTGCGTTAGGTGGCGATGGTTCACAAACCAATACCTTTCACTTGGCCATTGGATAAATGATGATTACACTATAGGATTTTGCGATGATTACGGTGTTGATAGATGGCCCATATGAGATTGTTGTTGTTGGTGGCGAAAGCGTGAGCTTCTTGGCGGATCGTGATAATTTGATTGAGCACATCTAAACCACACCATGTACCATGATCCGATCCATCGCATGTCACGTCAAAATTTTGAATGACGCTCATGCACAAACATTTGCCTACGATGTGATGGACATTCTGAAGAGCATATATCTCCAAGCCTTTATGCATGTTGCATACATCTTGTTGCTATGGTTCTTTCCTTTTGGATTACATCAGTTAAGGTTCATCTATATCTTGCTTGAGGATATTGATACATTAAGTTGTCATTAGTTGTGCTTTTCATTTATATAGAACTACATGAGCAATTACGAAAATGATACATTCATTTACTGGTAAAAGCACATTCATATGACATTACATTGTCATCATAATTGATGGGCTTAAGGATGTCGGTGGAAAAGGGTTCATTAAAACCAAATCCACCAGTATATAGAGATTGACATTGCGAAATATCTTTGCAATATAATTTTTTCTACTATTTTGCTCATTTGGACGTGTCATATATGTATATATATTTATAAAGAAAAATAATTTTTGGTTAGAAGAGTAGAGTGGTACACGATCGTGTGCTGATAGTTTGTCATGCCACCAATGGTTGATGTTGCACCGATAGATCCATCGTTCATACGAGTCGATGGCTGAGGAAAAGCCGACGTTGATTGGATTGATTACCACCACTCTTACGTTTGCATAGTGGGAGCGCAAACGTGAGTCAATTATAGTGGTAGATTCATCACAGCAGGACTGGGAGCTAGTGATTACATGTTGAAGGCTCCAACAATTCCTCCTGACACCTATTACCCTCGAGCGCCTGGAGAACGATTGATGGTTAGTCTATATGTAAAGTATAACAATTTGGTTTTCTATACATGAAACCACGATAAATTTCTTTATTTGCAGCATGAGCACATCTTGAATACTGAGGATATATTTCAGCGCTATTTTGGGAGAGATGATGATACATAATTTTGGGCTCCAAAAATTTGCCACCGACCTCTTCGATGAAGAGAGTGGTTTAAAGGTGTCGGTGTAATTTTCAGATGGCAGATGGAATAGTAGATAAGACACTACCCAAAAATTTCATCCTCATTTGGTGAGGACTTTAGAACTGGTTCCAGGTTTCCTATATGTGCAAGTCCCTATAGTTAATTACCCCTCCCAGTAAGTGAGAGAGAACTTTAGATTAAGGTTAGTCATTAGATCACTTAATGCGTAGCGTATAATAACAGTATGTAGAGTTTTATAATTTAAGATATGAAATTCATCATTTTAGCTTAGACCGGATGGTTGGGGGAATGATGACGTGCCAGATCTTGATCCCATGGTTCCTTCATCAGGGTCGCGGTCCCAGTCTACTTAGTCGGAGGTAGTTGACATGACGGAAGGATTCTCAGACATGGGTTACGTCGTCAGAAATCACTTATAGACTGGGTGATGTTTTGTCAAGGAGACAAACTTAAGTCTACCTTAGTTGAAAGAGGGTTGTTTGCCCTATCAAGTATACTTTATGATTCACTTCAAAGCCATTGGGGAGCATATGTACGTGATCATAATATAATGGAGTGGCCAAACCACTCAATCTCACGGTCATAAGCTTTTTCTGTGGAACTCTGGCCAAGCCACGGTCGGTGGATCGACATGTCCTTGCGGCATGAAATTGATTAAGAGTGAACATAGCAGAACACATGATTTGACATTGGCTTCTTTGTGAGCTAAAGTTTTCTTAGTTTGTCACCCCCGATAAATAATTACGGAAGGTGGATGGATTGAGTTCGATTTAAGTTTTTAGTGATAGAGTTTTATTTAAGCAGTTTTAGATTTCTATTTAATTTGATTAATTAGAATATGTTTAAGAGTTTTAGATCTTGTCAACTCATTTAGGCTATAACAAAGGATTAGATCTCGTCTATCGGTTCTCGATATTTCACGATTTGAAACTCTTATTATAGATTTTAGGTTTTGTTAACTTTCGGCGATCTAAGACTAAACCCGAAGCAACTACGCAACATCCTCTAATACTTGAATTTAAGCATTTATTATAGTGTGGGGCATCGGTGTGTTAAGAATTTAGTAATTTTATGTTTGAATTATGAGCTTTAGATCTGATTATGTTTAACTATTAAAGGATCATATCTACTATCACGACAAGATTAGTTTTCTTAAATATTTTCTTGAGTTGAAATTCTTATAATAGATTTTAGGTTTTGTTCGGACCCTAAGACTAAATGAAGCAATACACATCCTCGGACACTTGAATTTATGCATTTATGTAGTCGAGATGCGTGTGTGTTTGAAAATTTAGGTAGTTTTGTGTTTGAACTATGATATTGATTTCAGATTTTTTTTATTTAATTCCATTTTAGCATGCGCAACCTTTTCAGACATTAAAATTTGTACTTGAAATCTATATGTCTGAGCACATGTAGGTATTTATAGCTTAGCTAATTTCACATAATTAGTGATTTCATTGATTTTAAAGATCATAATTAGAATGAAATTCTTTAATTTTTTATTAAAGAAAGCCTTATGATTTTTGTAAATTTTAGTTTAGTATGTATACATCTTGTACAAGGGTTGTAGATCCTGAAGAATGTATTTTAATTTAGATCATAGTTTAAAATATTACTTGTAATTTGTTTACTTGTTGAGTTTTTTGTAATTCTCCCAATTTGATTATGTTCAATCTACATCAATTTTGATAAGTTATGCCGATTTCAGTGTTTATTACTTTAGTCTTACTCATGCTTATTAGTTAACATAGTAATCATGTCCACATTCGTATAAGAGTTATTAAACTCAATTTGGATTTATTCTTAGATTTTGAGTTTATTGCAAGTTTTTTATGAGTTTGGCATTAGTCCTCCCTCAATTCAAATTAAAGCTCGCTTAATTTTGAGAGATTTATAAGAAAAGGGAACTCACTTTACGGCTTTAATTTAAGCCATAGAGGCTTACAATTAGAGTTTGTGTGCTTAATATTAGCCTCTCCCCAAAGTTTGTAAGTTTAATATTAACCTACCCCAAATTTCACTTAGATTTTAAATGAATATTATATTCTTTTCAAAATTTGCTTTAAAGGATCCCCCCATTTTTCTTATTTCCTGCTTTTTAGTTTAAAATTAGCTACAAGTTTCCCTATTTAGCACTCTTAAGTCAGCTCATTTTACCCTCCCTTTTTTTCTAGGGCAAAAGATTTGATGCAATTTGACGACCTCGGCGTCATCCCGTGTGGGGGGATCATTGGTGTTTGGCTTACTCGATACACCCTGTGGCGAGAGGTGTCTTGCGACACTTTCATCTCCTTGCACACTATTGAGCACGATGAGATCTTTAAACCTGAAGGGCATACATGCAATATATATCCTCTAAGTCATTAGACAAAATTTTGGCGACCTTTGTGGGAGTGACATCTAACAAGTGGTGGCTTACTCTGCATACGTTGAGCGTGAAGGCGATCTTGGGACACCACAACTATTTTTTTTTTCATCATAGTTGAACACGTCTTAGCAGAAAAAGCATATATATATATATATATATATATATATATATATATATATATATATATATATATATATATATATATATATATATATATATATATATATATATATATATATACATTCACATTCCAAATGTTATGAAGCATTTTTCGCAGGCAATGAGGAGAAGCATTGGGTAGGTAATTGGAAATGTAAATAAGAAGTGACGTCGAAAATCGAAGAAGAATTGCTTGATGTTCTTCCCATTCTTCGAGCAAAATGGGATAAAATGAAGAGTGCGATCAATCAAAGGAAGAATTCTCTATTGATGATGTTCTTCCCAATTTGAGGCTGTGAGGCGGCTAAAGCGAGCGTGAAATAAAATCAAAGGAAGAATTCTTTGGATGTTCTTCCCATTCTGGCGACAAAATGGAAGGCAAAGTAAAGAGCGAAAAGTGAAAAGAAATTCTGTCAGATTGCTTCTCGACTATCATGACAAATAGACAGTTGTGGTTGTGAGAGGCTGGATTCCAGGTTAGTTTGGTGGTTTAAAGGGTTGGTGGGTTGGTTTTTGGGCTGGAATGGGTCAAATCAGTCAGATCGATCAGTCAAGTGGTGGAGGGATCGCTGGGTGATGTTACAAAAGGCATATTGCAATTGCAGGTGTCAGAGCGGAAGCAGCGGTCAGCCTTTGATGGAGCGGGTGTCAGGTGATTTCAAGCAGAGCCGTAAGCGTAAATGCGGAGTCATGGGATGCATGGGATCATCATGAGTCGCGATAAATGAGCCTTTGGCAATGAGTGCAGTCATCACGGTGAGCGCAGTCAGCGGCAGGTGCGGTTCCACAGCGGTCAAGGCGGTCGATCTGGCGATGAGCAGCCATCAGAGAGACGTCGAGAGATGTGGTTGAATCAAAGTAGTGGAGAGAAGCGCAGCAGGATTTTCCAGCGAAAGTGGGCGAGGCGGTTCAGCTTGAATTTTTAGGCGGCTATGCGTGGTTTACGAAAATGGAAAATGGAAAAATTCAGTGAAAAAATTTGAGGAGGAGGATTTACCTTCTTTTTTTGTTCTTTGTGGAGAGAGAGAGTGGGAAGAAACCAAAAAAATGGATGAGTGGGAGGAAAAATGAGAGAGTGGGGAGGAAGTTTTCAGAATGGGGGGAGTGGTTATTTTTTTATTTCCTTTTTCAGGAAACTAAAAATAGAGGGGAACGTTTGAGCGTCAATAATTTGATAGCTCAAGCGCTTAATTGATTGATCATTAGATTTTGTAATATTTATATTTCAATCAATTTCATTCAATCACGATGACAAAGTTTTATTGATCGAAGGTCATTTGATCATGCCAGTGCATCTTGAGCCTCAATTTTCACATTGTTACCTCCGAAGTCCGTCGAATTAGACTTGTAGGCTTGTTTTGATTTATGACACATATGTGGAGGTCAACAAATGCCCCCAAAATTTGATTCATGCATGGGTAAGTCACGCTTTGTTGGCTGGGTTTATTTAGCTTGAACCATTTTAGCCGATTACAATAGGTTGTGGAGCTTTGACATTTATGTCATTAGTATGCCTTATTGACATACTAAATGGCGCTTGATCGATTTGTCGATTGACTTATTGGATTGATAAGAGCTTTTACATCTCTACTGATGGCTTTGCTAAATATCTCTTTCTTTTATATTCTTTGATTTGAGTCCTCAAACTAGCTTCATGCTTGGTTGGGTTTGATGGAGGAATTAGTCTGCTTATTTTGATGAAGGACTTCGCTAGGGAATCGGTTTATCCGTGCTTGATTGGATTGAAATTCCTTTAGTCCTAGCTTTGAGCTTAATAGACTTGATGAAGGATTGACCTGATTTGTCAACATTGACTTGTCAGGAAGTGTATGCACTCCATGAACCCTGTGCTTGCTGCTTTGACGGATTCATTGAAGGATACATATGGATGAACCAGCCTTACGGCTTATGTAGGGTTAATGTTGAGTTATTAATATGGCACTGTGTGCTTTAGCATACTGATTAATCACAAAATTCTTTTAGTTCGATCATCGGCTTTGTTTGAACTATAGAATTGCTTCCTCAGTCCTATGCTTTCTGCTTTGACGGACTTAATGAGGAGATAGGCTTTGATCTGTGCTTTGAGCTTGATCAGATCATTTGAGAATAAATTGAAATATCATCTTGCAGGTAATATGAAGATTGATTTGAGATAGCCCTGCATTGAGTGTTTTCTCAGATTGCCTTGATCAAACAGAGAGATCTCTTGGATCCTGGTTGCTTATAATTACTAAGCTAGATCTGGTTTGAAATTGACATTCGTCATTGACCCGGCAGCTCTTTCACTGCGGCCTTTTTTGTGGCTTGTTGAGTGAGGAAGCGTTCTCGCATTTGTGAGCTTGTTGAGTCTGACCTTTAGAACCATCCTGTCCTAGACTTTAGGATGTAGAGATGTTTCTAACTTAATTGAAGCTTCCAAAATTGAGTTCTTTTGACTTGATCTCAATTTGGCAAATCAGAGATAAATTTCGACATTTAGTATCCTTTCATGCATAGAATATATTCTTTTGTTCCCAAGAAGAAACTTAACAAGATAATTATGGATATTAGGGATTTGCAAAGCTTGATGTCAACCAATGGGAATATATTTGAGGATCTCTTATGGCATGATGTCAACTCAAATAAACTTAATATAAACTAAAAAATGCCCATGTCTTGGGAATTCTAAAGTATATTTAGAGAATTTTCAAGATGAAAATATAAATACATCAATATTTGAATTGATGTTCTAAAAGAGATTTTAATATACAACATTGATTTCATCTATATATAAAATCTAAAAAATGCCCCTATATAACAAGGAAACATTTTTCATCCTGAGTATATTTATTTAGATCTCGCATGAAGACGATGTCAACCTAAATAGATATACTAAAAAATGCCCTTGTCTTGGGGATTTCTATTGTACTGAGAATATGGTCATGTAAGTATTTTTTTCAAGTATCGACCATTAATTGGCATTGGTCTTTCACCCTTTAGGTCGATGAGTTGGTATGCCCTCCTTGGTATACTTTTCAATGACAAAAGGGCCTTCCCAATTAGGCTCAAATTTGCCACCAAATTTTTGATTAGAATAATTGGTCTTCTCAAGTGACCACCCCTTTTGGAATGTTCAGGTCGCACCATGGTCAAAACCCGGACATCTTTGCTCGATAGACTTCCGATTTTGATGAGTTTAATCTAACTTCATCGTCGAGTTCCTCCATTCTCAAGGGCATTTTGATCTTCGTTAGGTAGATGGATGGCTATTTGAAGTGAAGGCAACTCAACTTCAAGTGGAAGAACTTCAGCTCAAATACCAATGAATAGGAGTGGCTTTGTTAATACCAGAACTGTATGTCCATTCTCTTTATTTTTAGTGAGAATCTTCTTGAGTTTGACAATGTCCTCCCAAACCATTTGCTCTTGGATTATATATTGAAGAGTATCGCCAATCAATGTCGATCGATGAATCTATAAATCTTTGCACTTTTGAAGGTCATTATCAAAATTATTCGGTGACACTCCAAATCTATAGACTATTACATTATATGTAAAGTTAATCACTTGATCAAACTTCTTTAAATGGGGTAGCTCACCCACTAGAGAAATAAGATGATATGTCCAAACGATGGATCAATTGGTCCAATTATATCTACCCAACATTCGAATGGCCGATGCTATTGTTGTAATGGATTTGGAGGTTGATGGATTTCATGTACTCATGACACTTCTTAGCATGATTAATACAATCTCTCACCATAGACCACAATAACCCATCCTTTTGATCTTTACGCCATCTTGGGACCTCAATGCACCCACAAAGTCCTTCATGAACTTCAACCATCACTTTGCTAGCTTCATTTACACCTAGGCATGGTAGCCACATTTGTTCAAAGGATCTATATAAAGTGTTGTTGACAAAAGCATAGATAACATTCTCTTTCGATTGGTGATTTATTATTTGGTAATTTGTTCTTTAAAGATGAAGGGTTGCCTCCAATCATGACTCTTCTACAATAAAGGCTTCACACCGCTCGAGGCAATGTCATTCTTAGCACTTCTTGAAATAACTTTATTGATTTTGGGGAGTATGAGGAGCAACTGAGTCACATCCTTTCGGGTGGTCGGTTGATAACCTCACTGCGATTGATACTTTATTAGCTCTAGAACTCATCAGTAAATATCGATCTGACATAATCAACATTCATACTTGCCATTTCTTAGCTAATTTTGCTAAGCGACTTTCTATTCTCGGATTGGGAGACTTCGAGTTAATGTGATATTTGGTATCTACTTCATTAGCTAGAACTTGCTTGTGATAGAGCTAACTCAAGCTTGTTTTTAATTCTATAGATGCCAAGTACTTGATTTATAATAAGGCGAGAATCACCAAAATATACAAGTTTGAATGATGAAAATAGCTTCTTCAGACACCACTAATGCTTCATATTGACTTCATTATTAGTTCTTGGCTCTGGTCAATCCATATGATCTCTCATTATCCCTCTCTTACGGTGTTATGAAGATGATTGATTCTCTCTTGCTCTTGGGAAATTTAGATGTTGGACTTGTTTGATCGATGAGGCTCCATCAAAGTATTTTCCCAAATTTGATTTTTCTCTTTCATGAATGAGCATAATTTGCTCATCGGGCAAATCGTCATTAATAGAAGAGGGATGGAATGTGCAGCTAGAAAGTCTGCTAAGACTTGTTCCTTCCCTGCTTTCTGTGGAACATATGTGATATCAAATTGTAAAAGCAATGCCCATCTTGCCAGCGACCATCAGCGGTCTTGTCATCAAGTACTTATTGATCGATGAGATGAGGGTAATCTTGTGAGATAACATATAATGATGAAGCTTTTGGTAAAGATTAATATGCTTCTCTATCGAGTATCTCATTTACGCTCCTATTAATCTTAGATATAATAAAGAGCATTCTCTTTATCTTTTCATTATGTTGTGCCAATAATGCTCAAGGGACTCTTCTAATGTGTATAGAATGAGGCTTCCAGTAGGCGCAAGGATTGGTGGATTTAATAGTAGCTTTTAATGCTATTGAAGGCTTCTTGATACTCCTTGTCCCATTTGAATGGAGCATCCTTCTTCAACCTTGCAAATGGTTGTGACATCTAATAGATTTGATATAAATCGATGGATGAATGCGTTGTCCTTGTAAGAAAGAAGATACAAACTCTTGGTGGAGGCATCTCCTAATTGCCTTGATTTTAGGATCAATTTCAATACCTCTTTGACGTACAATATACCCCAGGAGAAATTTTTGGAGGATATCCCAAATGCACATTTTAGAGGATTCATCTTGAGATCATATTTTATGATTCTCTCAACAATTCTCAAATCGTGGTTTTCATGGCTTAAGCTCTTCACCACCAGATCGTCAACATAACATTCCACCTTTTGATGAATCAACTCATCAAATATATGCGTCATGGCTCTTTGGTATGTAGCTCCAATATTTTTCAAGCCAAAGGGCATGACCGTGTAGCAATAGATGCCAATGAGAGTTATGAACGATGTATGTTTTTCATCTTCAGGTGCCATTTTGATTTGGTTGTACCCTGATGATCATCCATAAATGAGAACATGTCATAATTGGAGTGTTGTCCACTAGTAGTTATATTGGAAGAAAGTCATCTTTTGGGCATGCCTTATTTAAATCCAGTCAATGTAGAGGATTTGACCATTCTTCTTTTAACTAGGATAATTGGCTATCCAATCGCATACTTCTCCTCTCATGAAGCCCTTTGATTAGCTTCTTAGTTTCTGCAATTACCTGTTCTTCAATCTCAATCTCATTGAGCTTGCTTAATAGGCATTGCATCTAGTTTGATAGCTAATTTATGAATGCTACATTGGCACGGCATTTGAATATGTCAAGCAAAGCAATCCTAATTCACAAAGTAGCATTTTAGCTCTTCAACTTTCTCATGCGGGTGAAAGTTGGATGGGGATCATCCTCTCTAGGTTGACTTCTTTAAGTTCATCCATAAGCTATGTGACCACCATCTTCAAGTTCTTGGTGTGGCTTGGCTTACTTCTTCATCATTTTAAGAAGAATTTCATGGGAATCATCTTCTTCATCATAAGACTCTATATTAGCATATAATAGACTATCTTGATGAGGTTTGTGGAACCCTACCTTTAGTGATAAACTTATCACTTCTTCGATGCTTGAGGACTTCTTTGGCTCCACATCTTGTTAAAGATTTGAGTCTTATGTTTAGTAGTTCAATATGAATTCCAAGCTTATGCATCATTCTTTAACTTTTGTGGATAGTATATTGGTATTCTTGTTGGCACTACTCTCAGAGTTTTGTTGGTAGGTTGTTCAAAATCTTCTTTGAGACTCTTGATTTGTAAAATAGAGTTTCTGTTCACTCTCACTCAAGCGGTGCACATAGAATGTTATCAATTCTTCAATATTATGAACCTCGATTGGCGATTTCTTTGAAGCTTTTGAGGGATGGGTATAATTTTAACTACCAAGTGAGCTATCCTCCTTGATGCAACCATGAACTCTATTTCATAAGTAGATTCAAATCATAGTGCAATAGAATCACTTATTTTATACTCTTACTTTTCTTGAGCTTATAAGTTCCCTTAGGTTTGGAGGAATATCTTCTTCTTCTTGTCACTTCCCAAATGAGGAAATTTTCTTGACTTAGGTGCGAATCAAGTGTTTTAGGGAGAGTCAGCATTGCCTTCTTTCTTCCTCCTTGCTTCTCTTTCACTTTGTGAAATTACTCTTTAGTTCAGAGTGGATGCTACCGCTTCAAGAGGCTCTTTGTTGGCTTAGGCTCTTTGAGGATGAAGTACTTTGCATCTTCATATATCTTTGCTTCATTGATGAATGGTTGTATAGGTTTTGAATTCTTCTCCATCTTTCGATACTTCATACATTGATGCATAGTTGATGGGACCATGCCATACTCATGCGACCAAGAGAGAGCTCTAAATGATGTATCAACATTGATTACATGAAACTTGGCTTATATAAATCCTTGAACTTGAGTGAGAAAAAGAACCATAGTTTTTACCCCTTTTCATTGAATCATGAACCATCAATTTATCTCTCCCAAGATGTTGGATATCGGTGATAATCCTCTTAATACTATCTTGACTGAGATTGATAGAAGAACCTAGATCAATCAATATTGGTTGATTGAGATGCCATCACTCTGTAACATAAAGAGGGCGGTGTGATCATTTCCAACATAAGATCTTCTTGATATGATTCTTGGAGATCTTGAGTTTGCAATACCCATCAGCAAAGTAAGCTTCATAACTCTCCGGATCTTTGAGCTTGTATCAAAGTTTCTCGGAGGTCTTTTGACATCAAGAGAGCTCATACACTTTAGTGGGGATCTTTCTCAGATGTGATAGAATATTATAATCTATTTTCTCACTTGATTTAGGCTTTGTCCTAGGATTTCTAGGAATAATATCTTCATTGACTTCAATTTGTTTGCCTTTATCTTTATTTGTGTTTTCCTTCTTTGATGAAGGTGGTAAGACTTTACCACTTCTCAACTGAACTTGAATAACTTTATCTTGATTCTTAGAGGTAGTTTCTTCAAATTTTCTCTCTTATTGGAAGATTGGCCAAAGGGTTAGACTCATTTTTCAACGTCATACATTTCATACTGATGATATCATGAGTGACTCTTCTCCAGAAAATATAGATCTTCATCTACTGTTATTGTCTTGTTGAGTCATTAAACAAAATTGATTAGCTCCTCGGGCTCTTCTTGCTTTCCGATAAAAATTTTGATGGGTTGGTTGAGTTTATCGACTATCCTTATCATCTTGAGTAACGATGTTGAAGAATATCGACATCACAGATGATTGACATGTCTACGGACAAGATTCACCATTATCTTCTTCATCGATTCAATGTGAAGTTTAGGCATGAAGTGCAAGCTAAATGGTTGTCTTGTGTGGTGATACTCTAGGTTGTTAATGATCTTTTGAGTTGTAGTTCTCTTCTTGATCTTCTTTTCTTAGCTTCTTCTTTGATTTATGAGGCTTGCATTTTGGTTGACTTCTTCATGTGATGAAGTAGCCTTATCGAGAATGTCATTGAAGCCCAAATACTTGGTTTAGACATCTCTCTTAAGTGCAATATAGGTTCAAGTGGTGACTTTCACTTAACACTAGGGACATCTTTTAGCTATTTCAATATTTTCATGCTCTTTTTGAAGACTATTATTTGCCATTCTTGATGCTGATTTCTCCTTATTTGTCTTTCTTTGGATGATATGGAGAGGCGTAATCATCTTGTAGACTCTCTTTTGGGTTGACTAGAACACTGTCGGATAGTGTAAATTCACCTCGATACTTCCTTTCTAGCCAATCTTTGAAGACATAACAATCTTCAATAGGGTGACTGATCATCCGATGATAGGGACAATAATTTGGATTACTGACTTGATCAGCTTCTTCAAGCCTTTTAATTTTTGGTAATTGTAAAGCAGCTTTGGTTGCTTGTCGAAATAATTTAGCCACATTGTCCCTTCTAAAGGAATATTCTTTATTCATCTTTTCCTTAGAGATGGTGCATTGCTCATCATCTCTTGTTGCTTGTTTTTGGATGCTCCCCACCACTTGAAAAGTGAGGTTTATCATTATCTCCTAATACCAGTTTTGCACGTGGATTAGAATAAATAGGCTTTTTACCCTTATCATCATTATACATCGGCTGCTTTTCTTTATCCATATTGTATATCACCCGCTTTTTTCCATTTGAACTATAAGAAGTAGCGTGAGTTTCATTTCTTCTTGAGTCCGAAGGTTTGTTTCTCTTTGCTTTATCATAGACTTAGCAGTGATTCAACTTTTCAAATTTAGCCACTCTATCAAACAAGTCCGGAATGTTATCGATGCCATGCATAAAATGGTGTCATTTTATCATCCATATTATTAGCAATTGGATCGCATGTTCTTCTTCCAATTATTGCTCGCACTTCATACTTAGGTTGCGCCAACGACGTATGAATTTCATCACTGTCTCATCTTTCCTTTCTTTTCAACAAGGCAAGGTCAGCGATTGTGATTTTCTCGGTTGCACTGGCAAACTTTTTCACAAATATGATCTCGAATTTAGCAAATATTTTAACTAAATCATTTGACAATTCTGCATACCATTCGAAAGCGACTGAGGTTAAACTACTAACAAATTGATGGAAATGCACTGCATCGTTCCCTCCTATGTTACCACAAGTAGCCTTAAATTGGGCCAGATGTTGCTTTGGATTACCAAGCCCGCTGAAAGTATTGAATTTTGGCACCTAGTAACCTTTCGGGTATGATACTTAGTCGTATTCAGCTGGGTAATGGTGACCTTTACTCACCAGCTTTTCAGCCTGGTATGAGGCTATGACTACCTTTATCTTTTCATTGATTATTATTTCTAACTAAGCAACTATTATAGTTCCTGGTGTGCTAGCTAGATTTTGAATTGTCGGTTGGAGAGGTGTTTGGTTAACTTCATCCCTTGCTTCATGAGTAGCATGTACTATAGGAGCTTGAGGTACCATAGTGGCTGGTGGTATAAAAGTTGTATGATTAGCTGCCTATTGATTAATAGACAAAACAGGCGCTGCACTTGATGTGATATTCTTCTACAACAACTCCATCATGATGTTCATTTGTACCATCATATCATTCATTTTGGTACCAAGTTGTGCAATCTCCTTGTCTTTGACTTCCATTTGATGCTACATTTCTCTTTGCTCTCTAGCTAGCGCCATGGAGTCAATCAATACAGACTCTTCCTCTTCTTCTACTTCTTGTTACTGTTATGCTCCTTGCTCATTTTCAGGGGGAGAACTTGACTGCCCTTCTCCTTGTGTATTTATAAAGACAACTGTTGTTGGGGTTGTACAATGACGCTGATTATAAAAGCGTGTATCAGGATGATCATTTCCTGGTTCAACCATATAGACAACTTCGACACCCATGATCTCTTTTTTATTATTATCTTCTTCTTCTTCATCTTCAGCAAAGATTGAAGATCCATCCTCTATTTGCTTCTATGAAGATTCTTCTTCATAAGCATAAAATTCAAGTTCAGATTCCCTGGCTTTGCGTTGCTACTGATGGTGCTGGGTGGGGAGTTCATCTATATATCTGACCATATAGACAACTTCCACTTCCATAGAATCTTCTTCATTGTTTTCTTCCTGCACATGAATTTCTGATCGACATTTCCGGTGGATATCTGGTTCAATGTGCGGAATGACCACCTCTTCTATTAAAGGACCACAATCAACGTCAACCTTCTCTTGTAGGGATGAAACTGATCGGTTATGGGAACCCCTAGAGAATTCTCTAGGGTGTCAACCATCATATCTTTTATCATTGATATTCCTTCTTTTAGGTATCCACTTCTGATGAGTTAATTTTGGATTTTGAGTCAAAATGTCACACCTTCTATTACTCAAAGTTTCATTATGGGCCTTGGCCTCCATATTTTCTTACCCTTTCGACCTTTTGGCGGTATTCTTGGGCGAGGTCCAAGTTTTTTATCGATGCTCACCATGAGAAGTGTTGTATTGTGGCCAGTTACGGAAGAGATGACAACTTTCTTGGTGGAGCTTGATTTTCCCTCACCTGCCTCAAAATCTTCTTTTCATTAAGCCTCTATCCTTGATACTTTTAAGAACTTTATGTATCTAGCGGTGTTTTTGTCTCCTCTGGTGGTGGAGCTTGGCGTGGTTGGTTCGGAAGGTTGCTTTAATTCATCTTTCACTTTAGATTGTCAAAGTGGTTGTGGGTGAATACTCACTTATGCTCGCTCACTCTAGTCGTTCAAAGGGGATCTTGATCCCTCGACTCAGCGTTCTCCTTCTTCTCTTCTTACGGTTAATTTGCTTCGATGAGGAAGATTCATGATCTTGCTTTCCGGTAGGGAGTTGAAGAACCAGTATGCGAGAAATTAGAGACACAGTTTGTCCCTTGATGATTCCTTTTGTCACGGGAGCTTCAGATTGACCTAGCCTCTTGAAAACTGAAGTTCTCTATTGGGAGAACTCCTTGGTTGAGTTGATGGTTTAGAAGGAGTTTTAGTAACTTGGCCTCGGATGAATGTACCACGGGTGGGTACCTCAGGAGTTGCAGCTAGGATAGCCAAAAAATTCAACCTACCAAATTGGATGGTAGCCCCGACATCTCCAATGTTGATGATGGCGTTCCACGTTGTTTGGGTGAAATGAGTGCTTTGTCGATCCATTTCTACAAAAGTGAAAGATGGGGATTAGTAATTAGCAATTATTATTTCACCCCATACTTTCAAGATGCAGAGGAATTACAAAACCAATATTGGTGTAATAAAGATATACTCTATGAAATGATTCATTCTACATAGTGCCTCATATTGAATTTATTACACAGCTAAATCATTAATTTTGTTTTGAATTTTAAAAAATTTTATTGTTACTATAGCACATATATGACTAGCCAAAGATGGAAAGAGAATCCCTTCCCCAGCGGAGTCGCCAAAAATTTGTGAGCTTTGAAAATTCTCCATCGACCTCTTCGATAAAAAGAGTGGTTTAAAGGTGTCGGTGTAATGTTCAGAAGGCAGATGGAATAGTAGATAAGACACTAAAGATTTCATCCTTATTTGGTGAGGACATTAGATCAGTTCTAAGTTTCTATAAGCGCCCCATAGTTAATTACCCTCCTAAGTGAGAGAACTTTTGATTAAGGCTAGTCATTAGATTGCTTAATGCATAGCGTATAGTAGCAGCATGTAGAGTTTTAGAATTTAAGATATGAAATTCATCATTTTAGCTTAAACCGTATGGTTGGGGGAATAATGATGTGCCCGATCTAGATCCCATGGTTCCATCATCCAGGCGTTGGTCCCTAGTCTAGTTAGTCGAGGAGGAGGTAGTTACGATAAGGATTCTCATCAACAACACATGGGTTATGTCATCCAACAAAATCTTTATAGACCTGGGGTGGTGTTTGTCTAAGGAGACAGGCTTAAGTCTACCTTAACTAACATAGGGCTATTTGCCCTATCAAGTATACCCTATGATTCACAACTCAAAGGGAAAAGCTATTGGGGAGCATACGGGATACGGTCGTAATCATAATGGATTGGATTTGGCCAAACCACCACGAGGAGACTCAGCTTCATTTGTGGAGCCTCTTGGCTAAATACAGTTGAGGATATGAGTCACTTCTTGGCGTGATTGATTGAGTGAACATAGCAGAACACTTGATTTGACATTGGCTCTTTTGTGAGCTAGAGTTTTCTTAGTTTGTCACCCTCGATAAACAATTATGGAAGGCGGATGGATTGAGTTTGATTTAAGTTTTTAGTGATAGAGTTTCATTTAAGCAATTTTAGATTGCTATTTAATTTGATTAATTAGAATATATTTAAGAGTTTTAGATCCATTGATTCCATTTAGCTGCTAACAGAGGATTAGATCTACTATCACACAGAATCGATTTCTCCATATTTCGATTTGAAACTCTTATTACAAGTTTTTAAGTTTTGTTAATCTGAATCCAGTCCTAAGACTAAACTAAGAAGTAACTCGCGTAGCATCCTCAAACACTTGAATTTAAGCATTTAGTATAGTGTCGGGGCCCATGCGAGTGTATTTAAGAATTTAGGTAATTTTATGTTTGAATTATGAGCTTTAGATCTAACTCTTAGCTTAACGGATCATATCTACTATCACCTGACAGGATTAGTTTCTCAAATATTTTACTGAGTTGAAATTCTTATAATAGATTTTAAGGTTTTGTTAACCCGGACCCAGTCCTAAGACTAAATTGGGAAGCAACCCGCGCAGCATCCTCAGACACTTGAATTTAAGCATTTAGCGTAGTGTCGAGGCCTATGCGGGTGTATTTGAAAATTTAGATAGTTTTGTGTTTGAAGTATGATATTGATTTGATTTTTATTTAATTCCATTTTAGCTTTGGACCTTTTAGATATTAAAATTTGCACTTGAAATCTCATACGCAGATATTTATATAGCTTAGATAATTCACCTAATTAGTGATTTCGTTGATTTTAAAGATCATAATTAGAATGAAATTCCTTAATTTTTTATTAAAGAAAGCCTTATGATTTTTTTGTAAATTTTGGTTTAGCTTCGCTTTCTGTCTGCTTGTATAAATGGTTGCAGATCCGGTGGCGAAGAAGACATTTTGATTTTGATCGTAGTTTAAAATATTACTTGTAATTTGTTTACTTGTTGAGTTTTTTGCAATTCTCCTAATTTGATTATGTTCAATCTATATCACTTTTGATTAGTTATGTTGATTTCAATGTTTATTACTTTAGCTCTACTTATGCTTATTAGTTAGCATAGTAATCACGTCTACACTCGTATAAGAGTTATTAAACTCAATTTGGATTTATCCTTAAATTTTGAGTTTATTGCAAGTTTGTTATGAGTTTGGCATTAGTCCCCCTCAATTCCAATTAAAGCTGGCTTAATTTTGAGAGATTTACAAGAAAAGGGAACTCACTTTATCGCTTTAATTTAAGCCATAGAGGATTACAATTAGAGTTTGTGAGTTTATCCCTCCCCAAAGTTTGTGAGTTTAATATTAACCTCCCAAATTTCAGATTTTAAATGAATATTCTATTCTTTCCAAAATTTGCTTTAAAGGCTCCCACCATTTTTCTTGTTTCCCGCTTTTTAGTTTAAAATTAGCTACAAGTTTTCCTATTTAGCGCTCTTAAGTCAGCTCATTTTACCCTCCCCTTTTTTCTAAGTCAAAAGATTTGACGCAATTTCCACAGCCTCTCGGTGTCATCCCCATGTAGGGGGCTGCATGGGGGGAGGGGGGGGTTGGCTTACTCAATACTCCCTGTTGAGCGTAGCGAGTGGTGTCTTACGATACCACAATCGATTTTCATCTCGTTGCGTCCTGCTGAGCACGACGATATCTTTAAACCTGAAAGAGGACATACAATGCAATATATATATTCCTACCCATTTTTTTTCTAAGTCTGGAAATTAAATAAAATTTATTTCATCTGATTTACATCTAATGGTGGCTTACTGATCATTGAGTAATGAGCGTATTTGACACCACAACCTATTTTTCATCTCGTCGCGCCTTGTTGAGCACAACGACGTCTTTAGACCAGCAGAAAAATACAAGCATATATATACATTCACATTCACAAATCTCATAATGCTCGACATTTTTCTAGACGCAAAGGCTAAAGGAGAAGGGTTTAGTAGGTAATTGGTAATGTAAGGCAAAGAGTGCGATGCCAAAAATTAAAAGAAGAATTTGTCTGTTGATGATGTTCTTTCTCTTGTGAGAAATAAAACAGAACGATAAGAGTGCGATGACCAAAAATAAGGAAGAATCATTGACGATGTTCTTCCCCTAATTTGCAAAAGGAAATGGGTACGCGAGTTTAAAAATAGAAGTTGTTAATGATGTTTTTCATGACAAAAAAAAGCTAAAATATATGATGCATAAAATCGAAGAATTCGTCGACGATTTTCTTCCTCCGACTACGGACAAAATGGGACGTAAGAAGGTTACGGCCAGGATAATTGCACAGAATGGGTTGGTTCGGGCTGGTTTCGTGGGCTGGCAGGCTGGTTTTTGGGCTAGAACAGGTCAGGTCGGTGCGGGTCAGAGCGGGTTAAATGGGCCGGTGGACGGATCGCGTGGGTCTAGGTCGCGGAAGGAGGGTTTGCACGGGTCGACGGGCCGTGCGTTGCAGCGGAGTGGGGTGCAGGTCAGGCGCTGCAGCGGAGCGGGCTGATCGGGTCAGTTTCAGGCTGGCGGGCCGTAGGAGCGTAGGCCGAAGCGGGTCACATGGGCTGACGGCGGGATCACGCGTGAGTCGCGTGCGCGCAACGGGCTTTAGGCCAGCGGGTGCGGGTCGTGCGGCGGGCGCGGACGCGGGTCGAGCGGCGAGACGGGCCTTGCGGGATGCACGGTTCCACGGACGTGGGTCGAGCAGGCCGGATCACGCGGCGACATGTCGTGCGATCGGGTGCAACGGTGGAGCGGGCCGCGGGAGACGGGTTTGAATCACGGAACGACGGGCATTGGAGGCACACGTGATTTGGACCGACGGAAGTGGGTCGTAGCAGGTTCGGATCGCAGAATTTCGCCGGAGCGGCGGCACCAGCGGCGTGGTTTCACGCGGAATGGAAGAAAATGAGGAAAATTCAGAGAGAAAAAAAATTTCAGAAAAGAGGAGGATTTACCTTCCTTTGTTCTTTTTGACAAGAGAGGGAGAGAGAGTGGGAAAGATAAATCTCCAAAAAAAAAAAAAAAGGATGAGGGTAATGTGGGAGGGAAAATGAGAGAGTGAGGAGGAAGTTTTTAGAATGGGGGAGTGATTATTTTTTTTATTTCCTTTTTTAGAAAATTAAAAATAGGGGGCAACGGTTGAGCATGGGGTAATTTAAGATTTTTTAATTAATTTTGAATTTATTAAATATTTTTAATGTGAATTTCACGTCGATAAATACACATAGTAATATATCAATTTAGGTAATTTATTATTCGAACGAATTGTCTGCTTAGCGAGAGTTCGTTTTGCCAAATTGAGTCATTTTTTAAATGCGATCGCCACTTTCGCCGCTTTTTTTGCGACTTGTTCGAATTGAGTGTAATAGTCTTATTTGATAGATTTTGATTTCAACGACATGATCAATTTCACGAACGGAGTCGCTTTGATTCTCGTTTTGCGCCGACCCAACATATGCGTGAGTGATGACTCGAAAGCTGATCATTTGCTCATCAAGTCACGCAATATTTATATCCAATTTTGATGTTCAAAACATGACATAAAGTTCTCATCGATATCATTGAATTTGGTGAAGTCTTGGCATTTCAACCTCGATTGTGCGGATGTCGCTCAAATCAAACATCAGATGACTCGTCCAATTGAGTGTGGATAATCTCATTTGATAGATTTCGACATTTCACTAACGTGATCAATTTCATGAACGAGGTCATTTGTCATCGGTAGTTTTCTAACTTGATATGTGCATCGAGATAACTCGAGCTTAATCGATTTAGATTTTACAATATTTATATTTCAATCAATTTCGATGTTTAATGCGATGATCCGCATCAATCGAGGTCATTTTTGATCATTTTGGATGCAGCATCTTGAGCCTCATGCAATACTCGGTGTCAATTAAACTTGCGAGCTTGTTTTGATTTATGACACATATGTGGAGGTCAATAATAATTTCAGCAATCTTTCATCGATTATGAGGGATTGCACATGAAACTGAGGTGAAATATTCCTATCTATGATAGTAGATAGTGGATATGACATTTCGCACTTCAGATCCAGTGATCGTCGATGGACGCGGGTTCATCCTCTACCGGTGGTCAGCAATATACATTCACACCGCCACCCCGATTCATATCATGTGAAGCTATGTGGTCTCGTGATGCAAGGCAAGTGTCTCCCATATAGTTACCACCATTCCATTATTAACGCCATATTATGTACTATTGCTTACCAAGCTTAAATGTATCATATTGACTTAAGATATTTGCAACAACCTACCAAGCAGGTTGAAGAGGAGGAGGACTATCAACAACATCATCTACATGATCCGTCACGACTACCACCATCCCATTACACTCGAGGATGCGATTTCACCACGAGATCACTAAGATGATGTTATCTTTTTATACAATCGGATGACATGAACTTGTAATTATTTTCATTTGTTATGGTTACTCATTCGCCATAGTTCTAGAACTTTAATTATATAATCTCTATTATTTGGTTGTTTTGGTTGGATTACATCGTAGATCAACACAGTTCATATGCTTGTTAAATTCAATTTCTTCACATCACATGTTGAGATAAGGTCATGTGTTAATGTATATTTTTATGATGATATGTCTTTTCCTTAAGAGTTTGTTAATTGCACTTTAATAATAGTGTTTTAGTGTAGTGAGATATAACAAATTATGCAATGCTTCATTTGGTTGATTTTAAGAGTGAAAAATTCCCTGATTTCACTATTTCATAATGTTACCGCAAAAAATTGCGTTATCCGCGAAATGTCTTATCGATGTGAAAGTTGTAGTACTTTTATTACCTTTTCAACATACCAAGACGCTAAATCCAAGGATGAGCCCAATAGAAAAATAGAATATCTTTATTTTTTGCAATTTAAATATTCATACATTAAAATCCTACCATGGTAATTTAATTATCGAAATCAATATAAAAGAGAAGATTTTTTATTACCTTTCCAACGATACAAGATAATACTAAAATTGACAATGAGCCCAATATTCAAAAAAAATTATATCTAATATCTTTACTTTTGCATTTAAATATTCATACATTCAAAATTTACTTTTAGATTCATTGAAAGTTGTCAACATGAAAGTTTTATAATTTGTCATTACCTTTCCAATGATACCAAACACGTTGAAATCCAACACCGTATGAGCCTGATATGACCAAAGAACAGGGGATGCCAAAATATCTTTATTTGCAACTTAAATATTCATACATTTAAAAAAGGCTAGATTCATCAAAAGTTGTTACATGAAAGAGATAATTTTTCATTACATTTCCAACGATACTAAACACGTTGAAATTCGACACAAGATGAGCCTGATATGGCAAAAAAATTACTATTGTGTGTTTAATTTTTTTTTTTTTAAAACTTAAAGTCATTGTCAACGCTGAAATCACTAAGAAATGTTAACGCCAGTGCTGACCGGATGACTGAGCCTATTTTTAAAATTTATTTTAAAAATGCATAATTAGCTAATCAAATTTTTAATTAAGCATAATATCAAAATTAAGCTTTTTTTATCCTCCTACTTCAACATATTTATTAATAAAAAATTTTGACCAAGGAAACAATCAAATAAAATTTATTTTCAAATTTAATATTTTTTTTCCAGCTCAACCTCTACACTGTACTATTTAGTTTGATAATCCACGCCTATCTTTCAACGGTAAAATCCTTTAAAAAATAAAAATCATGCTCTTTATATAATCTTATGTGATATAATCTAATATTCTAATATACTACAAAAATTCAAATTTGCATGACTTCATCTGCTAAAAATTGAAAAAAAAAAAATTTCTGCTGAACTCCCTCGTTTCTCTCCTCCAGCTTGTGAAAAATCAGGGAACAGTGAATGAATTCTCCTATTCTATCTATAAAGAGAGAAAATAAATGATTTAATGACAAAACCAACGGAAGAAAGAGATTAATTAAATATTTCACCAAGTCAAAGTGTATTCTAGTCATGATATTTTTTTTTTTTTATTTTTATTTATATACATACTATATAATTTTATGTATTTACATATCTAATATCTACCAATTTTTATATAAATGACATCTTAATCTTCAATATCACATCAAAATATCAATTTATTCACTTTTAAAAGAAATGCATCTAAACATAGAAAAGTGTTATATACATAAATATCTAACTTTAGGTGTTAGCTATGTAAATATATAAGAATTGTGTGTGGTATATATGTAAATCTCCCTTTTTTTTGTTTTTGAAGAACAGGTCAAAACTTAGAAATTAATTTATGATGACGATAGCTAAAAATTCGAGCATATTTGCTTAACCGGTCGGCTCGAAATCAACATTTTTATCGGTTCGTTTAGATGCCAAACTGTTCTGCACTAAGCTGCCATAACCGCTATATCATCTCGTCCAGCCAATTTGTTAAGTGCTGAAAATCCTCAGCGGTAGATAGGGCTATAGAGAGTCGAAATGAGACGAAGTCCAAAGTTAAATACTTATCGGATGAGATTTAACTTTGATAAATTAAAATTTGTTTATATATGGCTCAAATTCAGTCGAGCCATATATATATGTCAAATTTGATTTGTATAATTTTCTCTATGTTCAAATTTGAATTTATTTGAAATAATCGAACTAATATTTAATCGAGTTAATGAATAAACTTTAAAGATTTGTTTATGAATTTAATACATTCAAATCACAGGTGTGATAGTTTTAAATAAGTTTTCAGCAATAAGTACTATACTTTTTGAGTTTAATCTAATTTTTGCTGCAATTACTTAAATATCTTGCAACTTTTCACATAACACAAAATCTAGATTCTAAAAAAAAAGTTAAATCATGAAAATTTTTATGAAAATTAGCTTGGCAGAAAGCATAAAAAATTATTACTTTATAATGACATTACAACTTATCTATCATTTGAATAATTATTCATTAATTATTAAAATTAAGAGCTAAATATTCAAATAATATGATGGATATAAATGAGTAAAGAACTAAGATACACAGTCAACTATTTTTATAAAAAGACACATATATTTTTTTAAAAATAAAGACACAAAAAATCAGTTTTTTTTACCTCCATGAATAAACAAGTTGCAAACCAAGATTTATATATGTGATATTGAAAATTATTAGATATATATATATATATATATATATATATATATATATATATATATATATATATCAAGTTTTAGTTGATATGTATACATGAATTAGTGATATGTATGTAAATCTTACCTTATGGTTTACTAATGAATCGACTCAACTCAAGGAGATGGATTGATGGATGGAAGTCGAACAGGAAGAGGAGTTTGTTTAGAGGGATGAAGATGATTTATGGGTTTAGGAATAATCTGAGATCCATCTTTTAATTAGGCCATGACACCAAGACCGTTGAGCTGTGAGTGACACTAACGCTGATGAACCCATAATCTTAATTAGGTTATATAAATATTAAAATATATATATATATATATATATATATATATATATATATATATATATATATATATATATATATATATATATATATATATATATATTGAAGTTTAGGTGTTAGATATGTAAATACATAAGAATTATGTAATATGTATGTAAATCCCCCTTTATCTTATGGTTTACTAGTGAATCGACTCAAGGGAGAGATGGATTGATGGATGGAAGTCGAACAGGAAGAGGAGTTTAGAGCTTAGAGGGACGAAGATGATTTATGGGTTTAGGGAACGAATCTGAGATCCATCTTTTAATGAAGCCATGACACTAAGACGCTGAGCGGGAGTGACACTAACGCTGATGAACCCATAATCTTAATTAGGTTATATAAATATTTAATAAATTATAATATCTTTTATTAATTATATTACTAAATTATAAAATATTTTTATTAAATATATAATTAAATTATATATTTTTAGACAATATATGAATTATCACTTAGCTTAATATTTAAATATTTAATAATTTAATTTTCAAATTACAAATGAGTTTGTTTAAGAACATAAACAAATGAGTTTAATCATATTCATTTCAGTTCATTTAATTTTGAGTTTTCAAAATCATTCAAATTTATTTATTTATTAATTTAAATAAATATAATTCATTAATTTCAATTTAAGTCGTCAATGAGTGTATTGATTCTATTGCAACCCTAGAGAGAATAAAAAAAGTCTTAATATTGTGCCAAAATCTAGTACACACATAGATAATAGAGAAGTCAATAGACATAAAAAAATTTTATATTCTCAAAATAATCTACTATATAAACAAGATTACAAAATTTCATCCCTCTATTGGGAAGATGAGATTACAAAATTAAAATTGTACAAATGTTAGTCAACAACAATTTATATATAAGGTTATGACTACCGTATAGTGGTAGATGCACTACAATTGCCACTAGTTGGTAGGTATGGTCAACGATGTTCAGCATTGCACTTTAGCTTAGTTATTAGCCATTTTTTTTTAGAATGTTTATTTATGAGTTTTGGAGATATTTGATAAATTAATTTATTAAAATCCCAAAATATTTTATTTGATGGTCTATGTTGATTCCTCATCATAAATCATTTTTCCAACATTTAAGTGCCTTAACGATCTCAAGTTTAAGTAACCTTCATTAAATTTCTATATTCAAGTCATAATCGATTATTACATGATAGATTGGGAGATCATTTGACCCTACAATTATTACTTCAAAGTTTTAATTTCATTAAAAGTTTGATTTGGACTAATTTGGATTCAAATGTATGTGCTATTAATGTCTATGAGTTTATCTCATCGAGATATTTAATTCTATAATAAATTTGTTAAAATCAAAGTTAAAATGATCTAAAATTTAATTCTAAAAGAATCCAACACACACATTGCCTCAATATTCGTGCCTAATTAATCATATTTTAAGATGATATATCATTAATAGCCTCTAATTTTGGATGTATTTAGTCATATATATTAAATTTACATAAAACTCATAAATTGTGATTACTCCTTGATTTCAAAGTGTGCCTTTAAGTAGCAAATTAAATAAATTATTTGTAACCATAATTTTAATTTTTATTAAAAATAAATTATTGATCAATACCAAAAATTTAAAGATTATCAAACTTCATATTTGTTGAGCTCTAAAATATCAAAATTGACACCAAATGATAAAAGAGATTAAAACATCTAAATTAGATTGTCATTGTTTGGCCCCAAGTCCGATGCAAAAGTGGAGGGTTGCTAGTAGTCGACAAAGAAAAAATTTATCGAAATAATCATGACATGAATCCTTTAAATTATTAATGCTTAAGGCCCCGAAGCTACCAGATGTCTTGAATACAAGGAAAATGTGCTAGAGCCACGATCGGCCCTGCAAAAGCAATAAGGTTTCCCACATTATGGACGGATGCGCAAAGAAGTTAGTCCATGAAACTAGAATTAGGTTAGATCTTGGAATATGTACTCTTACTGTGTAAATTAATGGAATTAATAGATATTATGGTTCATAGAAAGATAAATATTTTATGTGTTCAAGAAACTAAATGGGTTGGTGAGAAGGCCAAGGAGATTGATAGTTTAGGTTTTAAACTTTGGTATTCGTAAAAGTGAACTAGAAATGGTGTGTGATTATAGATAAAAGTTTGAAGGATAATTTTATAAGTATTAATAGATGTGGAGATAGAATTATAGCTTTAAAGATTATCATTGATACTAAGATTATCAATGTTATAAGTGTCTATGCTCCTCAAGTAGTTTGGAGGTGTTCAAAAGAAAAAATTTTGGAATGAATTAGAGGGATTAATACAAAAGATACCTCTTGAAGAAAAAGTATTTATTGGGGAGATTTAAATGGATATGTTGGTAGAGTTGGTAAGATTTTAAAAGTATTCATGGTGGTTATGGATTTGGAGTGACTAATGAAGAAGGTATATTAGATTTTGCCTTTAGCTTATGATTTTGTAGTTGCTAATACTTTATTTAAGAAAAGAGATGAACATATTATTACTTATAAAATGGATCTAGTAAAACACGATTGATTATTTTTTGATAAGAAAAATAGATCGCTTAGATTGTAAAGATTGTGGTCATTCCAAGTAAAAATTTTAAGTACCCAACATCAACTATTAGTTTTAGATTTTAAGATGAAAGGTTGTAAGAGAAAAATAACTAAATTATTATCCTAGGATTAGATGGGGACACTTAAAGAACACAAATAAAAAATATTTTAAGAGCAAGCTACAAGAAATTAGAGTTTGGGATGTTCATAAAAGCTAACGTTATGTGGGAAAAATATCAAGTGAAATTAAGCAAGTTGCTAAAGATGTGCTTGGAGAATCAAAAGGAAAAGCTTTTAATAAGAATAGTCGAGTGCAAGAAAAGATAAAAAATAAGAAGCATTGTTATAAAACTTGGTTTAGATGTAAAACTGAGAATTGGGAAATATATAAAATGGCTCAGAGATTCTAAGAAAGCAATATATGATGCAAAAAATTTATTTTTAGTGATACAATAGATTAGATACCAAAGAAGGTGAAAGATGTATGTATAAGTTAGCCAACCAAAGAGATAGGAGAAGTAAAGACATAGTTCAAGTGAGGGGTATTAAGGATGAAAATAATAAAGTGCTTTTCTTAGAAAAGATATTGAAAATAGGTGGATGAGGTATTTTAATAAACTTTTCAATGAAGGATCTGAAAGTACGATTGATTTTAGCAACCTTAATACCCTAAACAAAATAGAGAATTTCATTTTATCATCGAGATTAGTAACCAAGTTAGTGAAGCTTTAAAGAAAATGAAATGTGGAAAAGTGGACCGGATAATATTCCAATAGAAGTGTGAAATGTTTAGAGATCAAGGAATTTCTTGGCTTACAAATCTTTTAATGTTATTTTAAAGACTAAAAAAGATGCCGGATGAGTGGAGAAAGAGTTTGTTGGTTCCTATATTTAAGAATAAAGGTGATGCACAAGAGTGCAAATTATAGAGGAATTAAGTTAATGTGCCATACATTAAAATTATGGGAGAGAGTAATTGAGCATAAGATGTGATACGTAAGTTTCTCACAATCGCTTTGGTTTCATGCCGTAGATCTACAATGGATGCTATACATTTGTTAAGAGGTTTGATGGAGAAGCATAGAAAGTAAGAAGGATCTACATATGATATTTATTGATTTAGAGAAAGCTTATGATAAAGTCTCAAGAGATGTTCTTTGGAGAGTTCTAGAACGTAAAGGAGTTAATATTGGTTATATTCAAGTCATTATATGTATAGTCACATTTGTGTCCAAACACAAGGAGGATTGACAAAATATTTTCCTATTTCGCTTGGATTACATCAAGGATCAACATTAAGCCCTTATCTTTTTACTTTAGTTATGGATGAATTTACAAGAAGATGTACCTTGGTGTATGCTTTTTTCGATGACATTCTTCTTGTTGATAAGACTAGAGAGGAGTCCAACGAAACTTGAATTATGGAGGTCAACTTTAGAGTTTAAAGGTTTTCGCTTAAGTAGATCTAAAACTGAATATATGGAGTGTAATTTTAGTTGTAGAAGTTTTAGTGATAGTGTTGTGACTTTAGGTGATCAAGTCATTATAAGAGTGAGATCTTAGATATTTAGGCTCTATTGTTCAAAATGATGGTGAAATAGATGGAGATGTTATTAGTAGAATTCAAGTTGGATGGTTGAAGTGGAGGAATGCATCGCCTATTATGTGATAGAAAAGTTCCACTTAAACTTAAGGAAAATTTTATAAGATGGTGGTAAGACCCAAATGACTTATGGTGCGTAATGTTGGCCAATAAAAGAAAACATAAGACTAAGTTAAGTGTTACAGAGATGAGGATGCTCGTGGATGAGTGGCTTTACCCTTAGAGATAGAATGCAAAATGAGTATGTTCGGAAAAGTTGGAGTAGCTCTGGTAGATAAGATTAGGGAGAGTCGCTTAGATGGTTTGGCCACATAAAGCGCCTAGTCCATGACCATTAGAGAGTAGATGCATTAGATTTGCCTTAAGAAAGGTAGAGGTAGACCTAAAAAGACTTGGTTAAGATGTATAAAAATGATCTTAGTATACTTGAATTAAATGAGAATTTGACACAATAGGACATGACTAAGGATTCATGAATTTACCCCACCTAGTATTGTTGGTGTTATTTGTAAATTAGATTGTCATATCCAAAATTTGTGTTACCTTATTTGTTATAATTATTCCCAAATTTATTTATTTACTATTCATTTATTTATTATTTTATTATACATACATAAATATATATAATTTTAAAATTTTAAATTTTAGAATAATAAAAAACTTTTGACTTTTTCATTCAAATTTAGAATATTCCGTAAACTTCATATTCTCTATTTTAAATTTATGTTTATTTCCCTCATTTAATTGTAAAAGCCTTTGAATTCCTCTTATTTAATTATCTATCTTATGCATGGAGATTTGATTATCTTATTTAATATATATATATATATATATATATATATATATATATATATATATATATATATATATATATATCATATTTTCAAGTCCAATGATTTTCTTTAGATTTAAAACCATCTTAGGCTCTAGTTCTTCTTTGTAGAGGTTTACAATTATCCAATAAGTATATAACTATCTTCGGCTCCAACCTTCTTCTATAGAGATTTGATATTATCCTAGATAAAGCAATGCATAACCTTCTTTGTAAGCTTCAGTCTTCCTTTGTAGGAGGATTAATACTGCCTTGAATAGGCAAAGTGTATCATCCTTTTAGACTCTAGTGCTTCTCCAAAAATATTATTTTAGGACTTTAAGGCTTTTGCCCCTTAGTGGAAGCATAAAATTGTATATATATTTTTTTATATTTTTAAAGCTTTTTCACTCAATAGAACATATTAGAATTATAAATTTTATAAACTTTTTCAATGAGAGCATAATTATTTTGAGTAAAAGTTGTATATCTTTTTCAGGCTTATGCCTTTAAAGAATTGTGATATATATTAAAATCATAGTGGTGAAATTGCCTAGGAGTTGAAATCAAATTAAGAGCTAAATGTAAATATTATAATTTACTTGAGACTTTCTTATCAAACTTCTTATGTTTGGGGAAAGCACTTGGAGAGATAGTTGTCAATAAAGTTGCCATAAGTGCACTATAAAGTGGAAAAATTTGTTAGACTATGATTGTACCTGAGATGTTAACATGAATATCATTTTAAGGTTGCAACCAAAAGTTCTCTCTCAATCTAGGGTTGCAAATGAACCGAGCATTTAACAAGCTACTCGCGACTCGACTCAATTAAAGCTCATTTATGATTGTTTGATTAAATATTTGAATGAGCTTGAACACTTTTGAGTAACGATTGCTAAATGAAGCTTAAACAACTTTTGTTCAATTCATTTATGTTCATGAACATTGTTTAAAGGTCGTGAACAAACTCGTTAATCTCAATTATGGCTTATGTATTAACAATATTTTAAAATTTTATTTTCTTAGGGTTGATAAGCTTTAATTAATACAACTCATGTATATTTATCAACAAACTGCTCACAAATAAGCTTGATTAAATCTCATTTATTTCATTAAATGAGTTGCTTGTTAATTGGCTTGATAGTCTTAATTTGATTTGAACTCATCAGCAAATTTGAGTTGAGCTTAAACAAGATTTTTTTTTAAACGAGCTTAAGCTTAAACACCATACTAAGAACTCAAATTCTCAAGCTCAATATAATAAACAAGCTTGAATCCGAATAAGTACATGCTCGGCTTGGCTCAGTTCATTTGTAACCCTATTTAAATCCTAAATTTTTTCTTATGGAATTGATAGATAGAAGAGAAGAATCTTTTGATTACAATCATGTCTAAAACTTTATCCATTCAATATTGTAATTAATGTTGTTCTTCAATCTCAACTTGTTTCTTTTAGAATTAATAGTAAAGTAAATGGCAAATGAGACTCTTTATTAGTGATTATAATAAGGCTTGCCCTCAACTTAAGATTGTTTCTCATAGACAAAGTCAAACTATTATGTGCTAGAAAATCCATGATAGTAAAATGATAATTTTATATCTTAAATCTACATAAAATCTAGCACACATGCATAAGTGAGAAGAATATTATTATGACCCATCCTAGCCAAGTCAAACTCAATTCACTATATATTTTGAGTTAAGAAGTCCCACTTTTCTTCTTGAGTGGAGGAGATAAGACTACATAATTTTGATCATATCGAAATTAAGCAACAATAGCCTTAGGATATGATTACAATATTGTATAATAATACTAAGGCTATGACAACCTTCAAATATTGGTGGCGATCATCGGTGGAGGTTGGCAATGACAACAAGTGGTTATCAATGATGGTTATCGATGATGGTTGATGATATATGTTAGTGGTGGATTGCTTTAAGCTCTAAGCTTAATCTTTAGCGTCCTTGTCCTCCATGATGAGAATAGAGTCCTATTTATATAATTTTAAGATAAACATTTTGATAAATTTAACTAAAATCTTACAACATTTCATCATATGATTTATATTGATTCCCATAATCGTAAATCATTCCTTTAGCACTTAAATATCTTAACGATCTAAAATTTGAGTGATCTTGGATTAGTTGGTTCCTCTTGTCAAGATATTTGATTTGACTATAAGTACGCTACATTCAGAGATCGATTGATCCTTCAATTAATATTTCAATATTTCTAATTACACTTTAAGAGCCTGATTTTTTTTTTTTTTGTTTTGGACTATGATCAATGTACTTTGGGGTCAATAGCATTGTCTCATTAAGACGTTCAGTTTGACTATAATTTTTTAATATTGGTAGGCAGATGATCCACCCTAACTTTATTTTTAAAAATTTTTAACTAAAGAAATGCATCAAGATTGGTGCTTTATTAGATGTATTTCTCGAAGGTATATCAATGATTTCAAATTCATGACATTTGATAAAGAAAACAAGCACAAAAATTATTTAGTTGACATTTATTGAATAAATTAATCAATGTCAAATTGGTGACTAGCTATAAGATTAATGATAATACAAGAAGAGCCATCAATTAAGTTCATCAATTAATGATAATACAAGAAGAGCCATCTTATAGCTAGTCACCAATTTGACATTGATTAATTTATTCAATAAATGTCAACTAAATAATTTGACATTGATTAATTAAAATTATGGTTACAAATAATTTATTTAATTTGCTACTTAGGGGGAAGGCACACTTTGAAATCATGTAGTTATCACAATTTATAATTTTATGAGTTTTATGTAAATTTAATATATTTTTCATGACTAAATCGACATCCAAAATTAGAGGCTATTAATGATATATCATCTTAAAATATGATTAATTAGGCACAAATATTGAGGCAATGTATGTCACAACCCGACCCAGGAGCTTGGAATACCAAGAAGGGAACAGATGATCGGACGGATAAAATAAAAACTTACATCACATTTCCAATATTAATTAAAATATCCTATCATACAATCATAAAAGAGCCACTACAATCCACAAATGGTTTAACAATTCTTCCACACATAAATATTTTAACAAAGATTCAGAAGAAAAATACACTTTAAATATAACTCAATATAATTGACTGACATAAATACATATCTCCTAATCCTCTCGGTAACATGACTTTCCTTCTATCACAATTAGGGTTACCAAAAATATTTAGCTAACAAATGAATATAATTCAGTGGGTCAATTATGCTATTACACTATAGTAAACAAGAAGAAAGAATTAACATGCATGCTAGTTTTCTGTTTTCACATATACAGAAAAGAAATTTACTCAAACAATCAAACATATGTGAGGTAAGTATATATAAATTTTTCATATGAACTTTTTCTTTTACCTTTATTTTTATCACCCGTCTTGGAGTCACCGTCAAAACCTTTACCAATACTCATCCAAAAGACAAGTATCCATTACCATTACCATTTGCCAAATCATTGGCCTTTTTCATCATTACGCGTGGGTGCATTCGTCCCAAAGCATAAGGTGAACTTCATCAACATACATTCATAACATACAATGATACATCTATGCATATGAATTCATAACTAACAGTAAATCAGTTAACTTTATAACATGATGACATGACAATATGATCTAGCATTTAAATTATTATCCAACATGAAGAAATTGTAACCTATATCATAATTTATGAAGAAATAGGAAAATCATCACAACTTGCAGTGCAGGAAAAAAATTATAATCATTTAAACATGCATTTCATTACAAGAAATTTAAAGACATTTTTACCATAAATGTAAGAACATAATTAACCACTTTAACTTGCAGTTTCCTCTTGAACCTTCTTTCCTTTAACGCTTCCTTCCTTAATTGAAATTCCTATAAAAATATTAAGTGTTAAAGTGATTTTATATATTGCATTAATTGATTATTATACCCCCTTAAATGATTCTAATCTAATTAACGATAATATAAATACATTTCATTTATAATATAACATGCATTTCCTTTATAAGTTCTTCTAAATTTAAGACTCATCTTTTCTTATTTTTCTTTAAAATGGTTCTTGAATGATTTTAAAATAATATTTTAACTTGCATATAACTTATTATTACTTATTTCTAAATTAATTTATTTGCGATAAACCCTAAGTTACAATTATAAACCTAATTTAAACTTAAATAACATTAAAATCATATTTCCATTAAACATATAATTATATAAATTAATTATTTACTTCTTTCTTATTTCCTCATGGGTTGCCCTAGTCACGCATAACTTTCCCCCAATTGGCTTCTTCACGCACCTGGCGCTTCTTCCCTTTTCTTCCTCGGCTGAAACCCAGCAGAATTGGCTAGTAGCTCTCCTCCTTCTTCCTCGATTGCCGTGCGTAAGACTCGGCTAGCACTTCCTCTTCTTCTTCCTCTGATGATGCGCGACGCATACGGTTTTTTCTTCTCCTTCCTCGTACCGATGACGACGCTAGGTTAATCGACATTCTTCCTTCTTTCTCCTTTCCCCTCTCTCGTGTTTTAGTTCTGTTTCAAAACCGACCCCTCGAATTTTTTTTTTTCCTTATCACTTCTAGGTTACAAAATTTTCTTTTTCTTTATTTTTTTTGTTTTTTTTTGTTATTACAATCTCTCCCTCTTATAAAAATTTTGTCCTCGAAATTAAATGACATTAATAGAAATACACATACCTTTAATTAAACAATTGAGGATAAAGCTCTCGCATTTCTGATTCCTTCTCCCACATAGCTTCTCGATCTGATCCATGTTTCCACAAAAACAAATGGAATTTCCTATTCACGAGATGCTTGACATCATAATCTATAATTCTTCTCCTCCACAAATGTGAGATCGGTTGAATATCAATAGGATCAACAATAATCTTGTTGGCTTCATCGTAATATATTTTTGAAAGAGAATATGAAACACATTGTGCACTCCTTGCATGTGAGACGGTAATGCCAGTCTATAAGCCACTTTCTCAATTCTTTCCAAGATTTCATATGGACCAATATAGCGTGGGCTTAACTTTCCAACTTTACCAAATCATTTTATACCTTTCATGGGACTAACTTTAAGAAATACAAATTCTCCCACTTCGAACTCTACTGGCCGATGTTTAGCATCATAATATTTCCTCTGCCTATCTTGAACAGTTTTTAATCTGTCACGAATTAATCGGATCTTTCTTCATCACTACACCAATGATTCTTCTACTATTCCATTGTTTTGTGTTTCATACAATACTTGCTTGAAAACTATTATAGTAAACTCAATCAAAGGCAAATGAATTTCCAATTTCCTCCAAAATCAAGGATACAAAGTCTAAGCAAATCTTCAAGTGTTTGAATTATTCTCGACGCCGGTTTGAGGATGGAAAGAGATAAAAGTAAGTTTCGTACCATAAGCTTCTTGAATTTTTTTCCCATAGTCTAGATGTAAATCGGTCATCCCGATCAGACACTATAGATTTTGGCACACAACTTCATTTCATCAACATACTTCTTGTAGCTTTACAAAGATCGTTATTTTGATGGGTATAAAGTGTGCGATTTAGTCAACCTATCAATAATGACCCAAATAGCATCAACCTCTCTGGATCTAGGTAAGCCAACACAAAATCCATAGTAATATCATCCCATTTCACTCGTATTGGCAATAAAAGTCCACTTGGCTTCGATGTTCACTTTAACCATCGACATGATTGACATTTATAGACAAATTACTACACTTCTTTTCATTCGGCCACCAAAATATTTCCTTAAGATCGATATATTTCTACCGGATGAATTGTATAATTAGAATGATGTGCTTCATGTAAGATATCTTTCCTCAAATCTCCAACATCTGGAATGCAAACCATGCCATGATACTTCAGTAATCCCTCTTCATCGATTTCAAAGTATTATGTATGACCTACTTTTACCAAATCTAAAATTTTCTAAAAGTCATCATCTTGAGGTAAAACATCCCGTATTTTGTCTTTCAAATTTGAGTGTATAGCCATTTGATTTAGCAATAAAGCATGATCATCTGTAGATTTAATGATTGAAATTTCTAATTTTTCTAAATCTTTAATCAACTCCTCCTGTTGAGAGATCAACCAATAAGAACTGCCAACTATTTTTCTACTTAAAGCATCAAAGAACTACATTTGTCTTCCTGATGATATTGAATATCCAAATCATAATCTTTAATGAGTTCCAACCATCTTCTTTGCCTTAAATTTAGCTCCTTCTGAGTAAAGATGTATTTCAAACTTTGATGATCAGTGAAAACTTCACACCTTACTCCATATAAATAGTGCCTCCATATTTTTAATGCAAATACTACTACTGCTAGCTCTAGATCATGGGTTGGATAATTCTTTTCATGATTTTCAATTGCCTTGAAGCATAAGCAATCACTCTTCCATTCTGCATAAGTACACATCCCAAGCCTCTTAATGATGCATCACTATAAATTTGAAATCCTTCTATCCCTGATGGAATAGTTAATACTGGTGCAGTCATTAAATAATTCTTCAATTTTTGAAAAGCCTTCTTACACATCCGACCATTCAAACTTGACGCTCGAGTTAGCCTCTACAAGTGGCATAATCTGTGAAAACCCTTCAACAAATCTCCTGTAATATCTCGCCAACCCTAAGAAACTTGACTTCACGGTTGGTCCGCCATTCGCCTATTGCCCTGACTTAACTCTGATCCACTGAAACCCCTTCACTACTAATCATCCCAAGAATATGATGCTATTTAACCAAAATTCACACTTTGAAAATTTTGCATACAATTCATTTCCTTTCAGAGCTTGCAAAATAATGTGAAGATGGTTTTCATGAGCTACTTCATCTCATGAATAAATTAGAATATTATCTATGAATACAATCACGAATGAATCTAAAAATGGTTTAAAGATTCTATTCATGAGATCCATAAAAAGGAGCATTTGTTGAGCCAAAAGGCATCACCACAAACTCATAGTGCCCATACCTTGTACTGAATGCAGTCTTTGGTATATCTTCTTCTTTGATTCTCAACTGATGATAACCTGATCTTAAATCAATCTTTGAAAATACTGAAGCTCCTTCTAGTTGGTCAAAGAGATCATCAATTCTTGGCAAGGGATATTTATTCTTCAATGTGAGTTTATTAAGCTCTTTATAATCGATGCATAGTCTTAAGCTTCCATCTTTCTTCTTCATAAATAATACAGGAGCTCTCCAATGAGATGTGCTAGGCCTGATAAATCTCTTCTCTAATAATTCTTGCAACTACTTCTTCAACTCTTGTAATTCTTTAACTGCCATTCTATATGGTACTTTTGCTAAGGTGTTTTGTACCTTGAATTAAATCAATAGAGAAATATCTCTCGACCGGAGGTAAACTAAATCATCTAGAAGACTTGGATACCTTTACTACTGGTACATCCTCTATCTTCTTTACCTCTTTAATATCAGTAACTTGAGCAAGAAAACCTTCATAGCCTTTTGCTAGCATCTTTTGAACTTTTAAGCAAGATACCATCATAGCTAATACTCCCTTATGCCCCACAAATTTGAATTCTTCTTTTGAGGAATATTGAATTTGATTATCTTTTTACAACAATCTATAGTAGCATAATATTTAGATAGTCAATCCATTCCTAAAATCACATCAAATCTCTTCATAAAATTTATCATCTTGCTAATGGCTCTTTGATTATGATCATACTTATGTCCTTAGATATAAAAACTTTGCTCTGATACCACTCTTGTCATGACCCAGCCCAGGAGCTTGGAATACCAAGGCAGGAACAGACGATCGGATGGATAAAATAAAAACTTACATCACATTTCCAATATTAATTAAAATCTCCAATCATACAATCATAAAAGAGCCACTACAATCCACAAATGGTTTAACAATTCATCCATACATAAATATTCTAACAAAGATTCAGGAGAAAAATACACTTTAAACATAACTCAACATAATTGACTAACATAAATACCTATCTCCTGCAATCCCTCTACGGCGGTAAACATGACTTTCCCTTCTATCAGCCATTTAATTAGGAGGGTTACCTGAAAAAGATTTAGCAACTAACAAATGAATATAATTCAGTGGGTCAATTATGCTATTACACTATAGTAAACAAGAAGAAAGAACTAATATGCATGCCAGTTTTCTGTTTTCACATATACATAAAAGAAATTTGCTCAAACAATCAAACATATGTGAGGTAGGTATATATAAACTTTTCATATGAACTTTTACTTTTACCTTTACTTTTATCACCCGTCTTGGAGTCACCGTCAAAACCTTTACCAATACTCATCCAAAGGACAAGTAGCCATTACCATTACCATTTGCCAAATCATTGGCCCTTTTCATCATTACGTGCACGGGTACATTGCGTCTCTAACCAGTACCATAAAGGGGTGAACTCCACATCAACATACACATTCATAACATACAATGATACATATATGCATATGAATTCATAACTAACAGTAAATCAGTTAACTTTATAACATGATGACATGGCAATATGATTTAGTATTTAAATTATTATCCAATATGAAGAAACAGTAACCTATATCACAATTTATGAAGAAACAGGAAAATCATCACAACTTACAGTGCAAGAAAAAAAATCATAATCATTTAAACATGCATTTCATCACAAAAAATTTAAAGATATTTTTACCATAAATGTAAGAACATAATTACCCACTTTAACTTGCAGTTTTCTCTTGAACCTCCTTTCCTTTAACGCTTCCTTCCTTAATTGAAATTCCTATAACATAAAAATATTAAGTGTTAAAGTGATTTTATATATTGCATTAATTGATTATCATACCCCCTTAAATGATTCTAATCTAATTAACGATAATATAAATACATTTCCTTTATAATATAACATGCATTTCTTTATAAGTTCTCCTAAATTTAATACTCCTTTTTCTTATTTTTCTTTAAAATGGTTCTTGAATGATTTTAAAATAATATTTTAACTGCATCTAACTTATTATTACTTATTCCTAAATTAATTTATTTTTCAAATCGATAAACCTTAAGTTACAATTATAAACCCTAATTTAAACTTGAAATAATATTAAAATCATATTTCCATTAAACATATAATTATATAAATTAATTATTTACTTACCTCTTTCTTATTTCCTCACGGGTTGCCCTAGTCATGCCTGCTTTCCCCCCGTCGGTTTCTTCATGCACGCACAACGCTTCTTCCTTTTCTTCCTCTGATGACATAGGACTTTATAGTGCCGCTCTCCTCCTTCTTCCTCGACCGACGCGTAAGACTCGGTTAGGGCCTTCCTCTTCTTCTTCCTCTGACGACGACGCCGACATTTCCTCTTCTCCTTCCTGACGACGCACTGCTAGGTTAACACACTTTCCTTCTTCTTTCTCCTTTCCCTCTCGCGGTTTTGGAAGTGACAATTTTTTTTTTTTCTTTACTGCGGGTTACAATTTTTTTTTTTTTCGGTTTTTACATTGTATGTGTTGGATTCTTTTAGAATTAAATTTTAGATCATTTTAACTTTGATTTTAACAAATTTATTAATAGAATTAAATATCTCGATGAGATAAACTCATTGACATTAATAGCATACATACATGAATCCAAATTAGTCCAAATCAAGCTTTCAAATGAAATTAAAAACTTTGAAGTATTAATTGTAGGTCAAATGATCTAATCTATCATGTGCAATCGATTCAATGACTTGAATATAGAAATTTAATGAGACCAAGGTTACTTAAACTTGAGATCGTTAAGACACTTAAATGTTGGAAAAATGATTTATGACCGGGGGAATCAATATAGAGCATCAAATAAAATATTTTGAGATTTTGGCAAAATTAATTTATCAAAATATCTCTCCGAAAAATCTATAAATAAGACCACATTTCAACCATAGAAAAAAAAAGCTAATAACTAAGCCTAAAAGTTCAATGCATGCCACCACCACCAACATCGTTGACCACCACCTACCAACTAGTGGCAATTATAGCTCATCTACCACTATACGGTAGTCGTAACCTTATATATAAATTGTTGTTGACTAACATTTGTACAATTTTTAATTTTGTAATCTCATCTTCTCCAATAGAGAGAGGGATGAAATTTTGTAATCTTGTTTATATAGTAGATTATTTTGAGAATATAAAATTTTTGATGTCTATTATATTCTTCTCTATTATCTATGCATGTACTAGTTTTGGCACAATATTAAGACTTTTTTTTATTCCCTCTCTAGGGTTGCAATTGAATCAATACACTCATTGAACGACTTAAATTCAGTCAATTAATGCTCGTTCATATTTATTTAAATTAATAAATAAATAAATTTGAATGATTTTTGAAAACTCAAAGATTAAATGAAATGAACATGAATATGATTAAACTCATTTGTTTATGTTCTTAAACAAACTCATTTGTAATTTGAAAATTAAATTATTAAATACTTAATATTAAGCTAAGTGATAATTCATATATTGTCTAAATATATAATTTAATTATATGTTTAATAAAAATATATTATAATTTAGCATTATAATTAATTAACTATTTATATAACCTAATTAAGATTATGGGTTCATCAGCGTTAGTGTCACTCACCCGGCTCAACGGTCTTAGTGTCATGGTTCACCCCATTAAAAGATGGATCTCAGATTCGCTTCCTAAACCCATAAATCATCTTCCCTCTAAGCTCTAAACTCCTCTTCCTCTTCGACTTCCATCGATCGATCTCTCCCTCTTAGTGATTTAAGTAAAACCATAAGGTAAAGGGATTTGTATACATATTTACATATTCTATATGTATATATATATATATATATATATATATATATATATATATATATATATATATACCATAATTTCAATATCACATATGTAAATCTTGGTTGCAACTTGTTTATTCATGAGGTAAAAAAAGGCTGATTTTTGTGTCTTTATTTCAAAAAAATGGCTGACTGTGTGTCTTTTTTTATAAAAATAGTAACTGTGTGTCTTAGTTCTTTACTCATTTATATGCATCATATTATTTGAATATTTAGCTCTTAATTTTAATAATTAATGAATAATTATTCAAATGGATAGATAAGTTGTAATGTCATTATAAAGTAATTTTATGTATGCTTTTTGCCAAGCTTTATTTTTCATAAAATTTTCATGATTTAACTTTTTTTTTAATCTAGATTTTGTGTTATGTGAAAAAGTTGCAAGATATTTAAGAGAGTAATTGCAGCAAAAAATTAGATTAAACTCAAAAAAGTATAGTACTTATTGCTGAAAACTTATTTAAGTACTGTCACACCTGTGATTTGAATCATATTAAATTCATAAACACCCAAGTACTCATTAAAGTTTATTCATTAACTCGATTAAATATTGGTTCGATTATTTCAAATAAGTCAAATTTGAACATAGAGAAAATTATACAAATCAAATTTGAACATATATATAAAAGCTCGACTCGAATTTGAGCCATATATAAACAAATTTTAATTTATGAGAGTTAAATCTCATCCGATAAGTATTTAACTTGACTTGACTTGACTCGACTCGACTCGACTCGACTCTGTTATAGCCCTATCTACCGCTGAGGATTTTCAACACTTAACAAATTGGCCGGACGAGATGATATACCGATTATGATAGCTTAGTGCAGAACGATTTGACATCTAAACGAACCCATTAAAATGTCGATTTTGAGCCGGCCGGTTAAGCAAATACGTTCGAATTTTTAGCTATCGTCATCAGAGTAATTAATTTCAGCGATAATTTCTAAGTTTTGACCTGTTCTTCAAAAAGGGAGATTTACATATATATATATATATATATATATATATATATATATATATATATACCAACAATTTTTATATATTTACATATCTATACCTAAAGTTAGATATTTATGTATCTAACACTTTTCTATATTTAGAAATACATTTCACTTTTAAAAAGTGAATATGATATTTTGATGCTATTGAAGATTAAGGTATCATATATATAAAAATTGAAATTTAGATGTTAGTTATGTAAATACATAAGAATTGTGTGGTATATACGTAAATCCCCTCAAAATAAAATATCGTCTCTTTCCCATTTTGAAGTGCTATAAGAACGGTCAGCAGCTCCTTACCTGCTCTGAAAAGGAAATCATGACTAGAATACACTTTGACTGGTGAAATATTTAATTAATCTTTCTCTTCCGTTGGTTTTGTCATTAAATCATTTATTTTCTCTCTTTATAGATTGAGTAGGAGAATTAATTCCCGGTTCCCTGATTTTTTTCACAAGCTGGAGAAGAGAAACGAGGGAGTTCAGCTGAGATTTCTTCTTTTCCTTGGCCTCTGTTCTTGACAGGTAAGTGATCTCTCCCTCTCTCTCTCTCTCTCTCTCTCTCTCTCTCTCTCTCTCTCTCTTGTGTGTGTCTGCCTCATGATTTATCTACATGAACCGAAGATAGATTACAGCGGTACATCAAGGATTTTGGATTTTCATGTTGAAGGAGAGTGTAACATAGCAGAATTTATTTTTTTTTCAATTTTTAGCAGTTGAAGTCATGCAAATTTGAATTTTTGTAGTATATTAGAATATTAGATTATATCACATAAGATTATATAGAGAGCATAATTTTTATTTTTTTAAAAGGATTTTACCATTGAAAAGATAGGCGTGGATTATCAAACTAAATAGTACAGTGTAGAGGTTGAGTTGGAAAAAATATTAAATTTGAAAATAAATTTTATTTGAATGTTTCCTTGATCAAAATTTTTTATTAATAGATATGTTGAAGTAGGAGGATAAAAAAAGCTTAATTTTGAAATTAGGCTTAATTAAAAATTTAATTTGCTAATTATGCATTTTAAAAAAAAAAATAAATAGTCGATTCTAGACTGAATCTGCCATCAGCGGCTGATAAGAACCGCTTTAAGTTTTTTTTTAAAAAATTTAAACACACAGTAGTTATTTTTTGGCCATATCAGGCTCATATGGTGTCGGATTTTAGCGTGCTTGGTATCGTTGGAAAGATAATGAAAAATTCTACAACTCATGACAACTTTCGATGAATCTGCCGGTAGCAATTTTTTTATGAATATTTAAGTTGCAAAAAATAAAGATATTACGGCAACCCTTCTTTTATATCGCTCATCCTGTCGGATTTTAGCGTTTGTATCATTGGAAAGGTAATGAAAAATTATAAAACTTTATGTTGATAACTTTTGATGAATCTCAGGTAGCCGCAGTTTTTGAGAATGTATGAATATTTAAGTTGCAAAAAAATAATGATATTGCAGTAGCCCCGTTTTATGGCCGTATCGGGCTCATATAGTGTCGAATTTTAGTATGATTGGTATCGTTGAAAAGGTAATAAAAAGTACTACAACTTTAATGTTGACAACTTTTGATAAATCTCGCCAGGGTAGCCGCAGTTTTTAGGAATGTATGAATATTTAAGTTGCAAAAAATACAGATATTGTGGCAGCCCCCGTTTTTTAGTCATATAGGGCTCATCCGGTGTCGGATTTTAGCGTACTTAATATCGTTGGAAAGGTAATAAAAAGTACTACAACTTTTATGTTAATAATTTTTAACAATTCTCGCCCAAATAATCGTAGTTTTTACAGAAACATTCTATAAAATAGTGAAATCAAGAGAATTTTCCACTCTTAAAAATCAACCAAATGAAGCATTGCATAATTTGTTATATCTCACTACACTAAAACACTATTATTAAAGTGCAATTAACAAGCTCTTAAGAGAAAAGACATATCATCATAAAAAATATACATTAACACACAACCTTATCTCAATATGTGATGTGAAGAAATTGAATTTAACCAAACGCATATGAACCTAATGCCGATCTCTGATGTAATCCAACCAAAACAAGCAAATAATAAGCAGCACCAGGATTATATAATAAAGAGTTACAGAACTATGAAACTGAATGAGAAACCATAACAAATGAATAATAATCACAAGTTAATGTCATCCAGTGTATAAAAAAGATAACATGTCTATCTTCGGATGCTACAATCGCATCACTATCGAGTGTAATGATGATCGTGGTCGATCACGTAGATGATTTGATGGTCCTCCTCCTCTTCAACCGCTTGGCGTTGTTGCAATATCCTAAGTCCTAACATGATACATTAAGAGTAGGACGAATACGACATATATGGTGTCATATGGAATGGTGGTAAACCATATGTGGGCAGGACTGCTGCTTGCCATGAGTGCATTTGAGATCACATAGCTTCCTGATATGATTTGTATGTGAATGTATATAGAATACGGTGTAGGATGAACCCACATCCATCGACGACACATCTGGCTACGCTGATGTTGAAGTGCTTCAAATGTCAGTATCCCTGTATCTACTATCAGAGATATGTATATTTCATCTCAGTTTCACATGCAATCCTTAGTAATCGTTGAAAGATTGCTGAAATTATTGTTGACCTCCACATATGTGTCATAAATCAAAACAAGCCCACAAGTCTAATTCGACGGACTTGGAGATAACGCGCAAATTAAAGGCTCAAAATGCACCGGCATCCAAAAATGAAACAACCTCCAATCGATGAACGGACTTTGTCATCGCATTCAGAACATCAAAATTGATTTAAATATAAATATTTGCAAAATCTACTAATCAATCAATTAAGCACTCGAGCTATCAAATTGTCGACGCGCATATCAAAGTTAGAAAGCTACGATGATGAACAAATGACCTTCATTCATGAAATTGATCACTTTGTTAGCTGTGAAATGTCGAAATCTATCAAATGAGACTATCCACGCTCAATTCAAACGAGTCTGTGCAAATATCGAATGATTTGCATTACATCACAAATCGGGTTGAAATATGGGACTTCACCGAAATCAACTCAAATGACCGATCGATAACGAACTTTGTTGTGTTTACATCAAATTGGTCGATATAAATATTGCATGACTTGATGAGCAACCGATCATGCGCCGAGTCGCCAAAGCACTCAGCATATCGAGGTGGAGACAACGAGAATCAAATGACCTCATTGAAATTGATCATCGCTTTGAAACATTGAAATCTATCAAATAAGATTTTCACTCACTCAACAAGTTCGCGAAAATCAAGAGGAAAAGAATGCGCATTTTGAAAAATTGACTCAATTTACGACCAAACCAAACCTCCGATCGCGAACGGACAAGCCATTGCGTTAAATAAATGGAATTATCCTAAATCGATATATATTGACTATGTGTATTTATCGACGCAAATTCACATTAAAAATATTTAATAAATTTAAAATTAATTAAAAATTCCTAAATTACCCCCATGCTCAACCCCCCTATTTTCAGTTTTCTGAAAAAGGAAATAAAAAAATAACCACTCCCCCCATTCTGAAAACTTCCTCCCCACTCTCTCATTTTCCCTCCCACGTTACCCTCATCCTTTTTTTTTTGGTTTCTCTTTCCCACTCTCTCTCCCACTCTCTCTTCCTCTCCTGTCAAAAAGAACAAAAAAAGGAAGGTAAATCCTCCTCTTTTCTGAAAATTTTTTTTTTATCTATGAATTTTCTCCATTTTCTTCCATTCTGTGTGAAACCACGCCGCTAGCGCCGCCGCTCCGGTGGAATTCTGCAATCCGAACCCGCTCCAATCCACTTCCGTTGGTCCAAATCCCGTGGCCCGCGCCTCCACTGCCTGCCGTTCCGTGATTCGAACCCGCGTCTCCCGCGACCCGCTCTACCATTGCACCCGATCGCGCGACCCACTGCTGTAATCCGCCTGGACTCCTGTGGAACCGTGCGTCCGCCTCGTCTCGTCTCGACCCGCGTCCGCGCATCTCCGCCGCACGACCCACGCCCGCTGGCCCAAAGCCCGTTCCACGCACGCGACTCACGCGTGATCCCGTCGTCGGCCCATGTGACCCGCTCCGGCCTACGCTCCTACGGCCCGCCAGCCTGAAATCGACCCGATCAGCCCGCTCCGCTGCAGTGCCTGACCTGCATCCCACTCCACTGCAACGCACGGCCCACCGACCCGCACAAACCCGCCTTCTGCGACCCAGATGCATGCGATCCCTCAGCCGGCCCGTTTGACCCACTCTGACCCGTGCTGATCTGACCCGTTCCAGCCAAAAAACTAGCCCGCCAGCCCGCGAAAGCAGTCCGAACCAACCGGTTCTGCGGAATTCAGCCGTAACCTTTTTCTGTCCCGTTTTTGTCACGTTGTAGTCGGAGGAAGAAAATCGGACGGAATTCTTTGATTTTCACTCTTTACTTTATTTTCCATTTTCCACCGCAAATCGGAAGAACATCGCCAACAGCGAATTCTTTCAATTTTGGCGCACCTCACTTTAGCAATTATTTCGCCACAATGGGAAGAACATCATCACCAGAAAATTCTTCTTCGATTTTTTTGTCGCACTCTTCGCTTAGCTTCCATTTCGCCCGCCACAAACCGGGAAGAACGTCAATATAAATTCTTCTTTTTTTGTGCACTCTTCTTTACATTCAATTACTACCTAAACCCGCTTCTCGCCTAGCCTTGCATGTCGAAAAATGTCGAACATGTGAGATTTGTGAATGTGAATGTATATATATATGCTTCTATTTTTTTAGTTTGAAGACCTCGGCTCAACAGTGCAATGAGATAAAATAGGTGTCGCAAGACACGCTCTACGCCATGCACCGAGTAAGCCACCACTTAGATGTCTCCCCTGAGAAAGGCGCCAAATTTTATCTAATTTCGACTTAGAAAAAAAGGAGAATATATATGCATATGTCCCTTTAGGTTTAAAGATCTCGGGCTATGGATGATGAATCGTGGTGTGAAGACACCATTACTTCAACATAAAAGCCAAACCCCTCGATGCCCCCACATGGGGATGACGCCGAGGTCAAATCAAACTGAAAAAGGAGGTAAAATGAGTCGACTTAAGGCTAAATAAGAAACTTGTAGCTAATTTTAAACTAAAAGTGGGAAAGAAAAATGGGGAGCCTTTAAAGCAAATTTTGAAAAAGAATAGAATATTCATTTAAAATCTAAGTGAAATTTGGGGAGGTTAATATTAAACTCACAAACTTTGGGGAGGCTAATATTAAACTCACAAACTCTAATTAATCCTATGGCTTAAATTAAAGAAAGTGAGTCTTTTCTTGTAAATCCTCAAAATTAAGCAAGCTTTAATTGGAATTGAGGGGACTAATGCCAAACTCATAACAAACTCGCAATAAATTCAAAATTTAAGGATAAATCCAAATTGAGTTTAATAACTCTTATACAAATGTGGACGTGATTACTATGCTAATTAATAAGCATGAGGCTAAAGCAATAAACATAAATGCATAACTTATCAAAAGTGATGTAGAAACATAATCAAATTGGGAGAATTGCAAAAAAACTTAACAAGTAAACAAATTACAAGTAATATTTTAAACTATGATCTAAATCAAATGTTCTTGCCACGATCTACAACCATTTATACAAGAGAGAAGATACTAAACCAAAATTTACAAAAATCATAAGGGTTTTTTTAATCAAAAATTAAGAAATTTCATTATAATTATGATCTTTAAAATCAATAAAATCACTAATTAGGTGAAATTATCTAGCTATAAATACTACGTGCGACATAGAGATTTCAACCAAATTTTAATGTAAAAAAATCGAGCTAAAATGGAATTAAATAAAAATCTCAAATCAATATCATAGTTCAAACACAAAACTACCTAAATTTTCAAACACATGCGCCCTCAACACTATAAATGCTTAAATTCAAGTGTCATGCGGGTTGCTTCATTTAGTCTTAGGAAGGGTTAACAAAATCTTAAAATCTATTATAAGAATTTCAACTCAGTAAAATATTTGAGAAACTAATCCTATCAGGTGATAGTAGATATGATCCTCTGTTAACAGTTAAACAGAGTTAAGAGGATCTAAAGCTCATAATTCAAACATAAAATTACCTAAATTCTTAAATACACCCGCATGAGCCCCGACACTATGCTAAATGCTTAAATTCAAGTGTTTGAGGATCTGTTACTTCTTTTAGTCGTTAACAAAACCTAAAACTTGTAATAAGAGTTTCAAATTAGTGAAATATCAGAAATGATTACAAGTGATAGTAGATCTAATCCTCTATTAGCAGTTAAATGGAGTCGACAGAATCTAAAAATCTTAAATATATTCTAATTAATAAAATTAAACAGCAATCTAAAATTGCTTAAATGAAACTCTATCACAAAAACTTAAATCAAACTCAATCCATCCGCCTTCCGTAATTGTCGGGGGTGACAAACTAAAAAAACTCTAGCTCACAAAGGAGCCAATGTCAAATCAAGTATTCTGTTATGTTCACTCTCAATTAATTTTATCGAAGGATGCCTCCCCTACTGGCTTTGTAGGCTCCATGATGAAGCGATGACCAGTCCTCCGATCGGGTGGTTTGGCCAATCCAACTATTATGATCATGATCAGTAGCCGTATGCTCCCCAATGTTTTCCTTTTGAGTTGTGAATCATAGGGTATACTTGAAGAAAACAACCCTCTATTAGTTAGAGAGTTAAGCTGTCTCCCAAACACCACCCCAAGTCTACAAGGATTTCTTGGACGACGTAACCCATGTGTTGCTGATAAGAATCCTTCGGTCAGGTTGGGTCGACTACCTCCTCTGACTAAGTAGACTAGGACCGCGACTGCCCGGGATGACGGAACCATGGGATCTAGATCGGGCATGTCATCATTCCCCCAACCATACAATTTAAGCTAAAATGATGAATTTCATATCTTAAATTCTAAAACTCTACATGCTTCTACTATACGCTACGCATTAAGCGATCTAATGACTAGCCTTAATCGAAAGTTCCATCTCACTTACGGGAGGGTAATTAACTATAGGGCTTGCTTATAGGAAACCCGAACTGATCTAAAGTCCTCACCAAATGAGGATGAAATCTCTAGGTAGTGTCTTATCTACTATTCCATCCGCCTTACACTATTCCATCACCTTACGAAAATTCACAATCTTTACTCACTCTTTTCTGCTCGAGAGGTGGAATTTTGGAGCCCCGATTTTGGGAGGGATTCTCTTTCCATCTTTAGCTAGTCATATATGTGCTTTAGTAGCAATAAATGTATTTTGAAAATTCAAAACAAAAATGATGATTTAGCTGTGTAATAAATTCAATATGAGACACTATGTAGAATGAATCATTCCATAGAGTATATCTTTATTACATTATTTTATAATGCCTCACATCTTGAAAGTATGTAATAATTTCTAATTACTAATCCCCATCTTTCACTTTTGAAATGGATCTATAAAGCACTCCTTTCGCATCTGTTGGGTCGGTATGCTCACCTAACCATCATCAACAGATGTCGGGGTACCATTCAATTTGGTAGCTTTTTTCGTATTGTGACTCTACCAGTGGTACATTAGAGCCATCTTTGAAGGCCTCAAGTTACTAAAACTCTTACTATTCATATTAGCCAATTCAACACCAAGCTATCAAGGGTTCTCCACGGAGAACTTTAGTTTTCAGAGGCTAGGTCAATCGAGCTCAGATGAAAAGAATCGTCAAAAGCTGTCTTTAATTCGTGGTATAATCGTGCATCTGAACCTTTGTACGGAAAGCATGATCATGAAGCTTCCTCATCGAGCAAATTAACGAAAGAAGAAGGAGAAAATTTGAGGGCTCAGATCCCCTTTGAATGACCTAGTGAAGATATGTCAAAGAGTATTCTACCCACAACTTTGACAATCTAAAGTGGGTAAGAGGAATAGCTCTTTGGAGAAATAAAGCATCCGGAACCAACCGTCAAGCTCCACCACCCGAGGAGACTACTGCTAGATACATAAAGTTCTCAAAGTAGCCAAGGAAGAGGCTAATGAAAGAAGATTTGAGAGGCGTGGTGATGGAAAATAGAGCTCCACCAAGAAAGTTGTCATCTCTTCTAGTAGCCAGTGAGCCAATGCCGCATGGTGAGCATCGAGCATGACACTTGGACCAGAATCTGCCAAGGTTTGAAAGGTAAGAAAATATGGAGGCCAAGGCCCCATAATGAAACTTTGAGTAATAGAAGGGTGTGACATCGATACATATACTCTACCTCAAAATTAACTCATCAGTGGATACCCAAAAGAGGGATATCAATGATGAAAGATATGATGGTGACACACACGAGAATCCTCTAGGGGATCCCATCATGATCATTCACCTGAAGGTTGGCGTTGATGGTGGTCCTTTAATAGAAAGTGGTGTTCCACATTGAACGAGATCCAGAAACGTCGATCAAAAATTCATGCGAAAATAATGAAGAAGATTCTATGAAAGTGGAAGTTGTCTATATGGTGAGATATAGATGAACTCCCAGCACCATCGAAAACTAACAACAGTCGAACACATAGATGGATCTTTGTTGAAGATGAAGAAGAAGAAGACAAGAATGAAAAAGAGATCATGAGGTGTTGAAGTTGTCTATATGGTTGAACCGAGAAATGATCGACGTACACTTTTATAATTCATCGTTGTACAACCCCAACAACATCTCTGCAAATACAAGGAGAAGGCGTCAAGTTCTCCCCAAAATGAGCAAGGAACATAACATAACAAATAGAAGAAGAGGAAGAGTCTATATTAATTTATGCCATGACGCTAGCTAGAGAGCAAAGAGAAATGCGACGTCAAATGGAAGTCAAAGATAAGAAGATTGCATAGCTTGGTACCAAAATGAATGATATGATGGTACAAATGAACATCATGATGGAATTGTTGTAGAAGAATATCACATCAAGTGCACTATTTGTCTGCTAATCAATAGCACTAATAATACAACCTATACCACCATTGTGGTACCTCAATCTATAGTACATGCTACATGAAGCAAGGGATGAAGTTAACCAAACTCTCTCCTACAATTCAAAATCTAGCTACACAGAACTAATAGTTGCTCGGTTAGAAATAATAATCAATGAAAAGATAAAGGTCATAGCCTCAGGTAAATTTGAAAGGGTGAGTAAGTTAAATACTTACGAATATGACCATATCAAAAGGTTACTTAGTGCCAAAATTCAATACTTTTAGTGTGCTTCGTAATCCAAAGAAACAACTGTCCCAATTTAAGGCTACTTGTGGTAACATAGGAGGGAACAATGCAGTGCTTTTTCATCAATTCGTTAGTAGTTTGACCTCAGCCACTTTTGAATGATATGCAGAATTTCCAAATGATTCAATTAAAATATTAGCTAAATTAGAGACCATATTTGTGAAAAGGTTTCGGTGCAGAAAATTACAATCCTGACCTTGCCTTATTGAAAGAAGGAAAGATGAGTCAGTGATGAAATTCATAAGTCATTGGCAACCTAAGTATGAAGTGTGAGCAACAATTGGAAGAAGAACATCGATCCAATTGCTAATGGGCAATATGGATGATAAAATGACACCATTTTATGCATGGCATCGATTGCAACATTCGGACTTGCTTTCGATAGAGTGGCTAAATTTGAAAAGTTGAATCACTAAGTGAAGTCTATGCAGATAAAGCAAGAAACAAACCTTGGACTCAAGAAGAAATGAAACTCACGCTTCTTATAGCTCAAATGGGAAAAGTGGGTGATATACAATGTGGATAAAGGAAAGCAATGTACAATGATGATAAGGTAAAAGCCTATTTATCTAATCCAAAATTGGTATTAGGAGGTAATGACAAACCTGACTTTTCAAGTGGTGGGGAGCATCCAAAATAAGCAGAGATGATGAGCGAATGCGACCATCTCTTAAGGAAAAGATGAATAAAGAATATTCCTTTAGAAGGGGATGTGGCTAAATTATTTGGCAAGCAAAGTTGGTTTTACAGTTACAGAAATTAAAGGCGAAGAAGGCATCAAGTCATAATCCAAATTCTTGTCCCATCATCAGGATGATCGGTCACCCTATTGAAGATTGTTATGTCTTCAAAGATTGGCTAGAAAGGAAGTATCGGTAGGTGAATTTACTATCAGAGTGTTCTAGTCAACCCAAAAGAGAGTCTATAAGGATGATTATGTCCTCTTAGTATCATCCACAAAAGACAATAGAAGGAGAAATCCGAAGAATGACAAATAATAGTCTCCAAAAAGAGTGTGAAAATGCTGAAGTAGCTAAAAGACATCCCTAGTGTTAAGTGGAAATCACCACTTATACCTATATTGGACTTAAGAGATGCTAAACCAAGTATTTGGGCTTCTCAATGCATTCGATAAGGCTACTTCATCATAACATGAAAGCAGTCTACCAAATGCAAGCCTCATAAATCAAAGAAGGCTAAGAAAAGAAGATCAAGAGAACTACAACTCAAAAGATCATTAACAATCTAGAGGAGTATCACCAGCCGGCAAGACAACCATTTGGGCTTGCAGACTTCATGCCTAAACTTCGTATTGCTGAATTAGATGAAGAAGATAATGGTGAGTCTTGTTCGGTAGAGACATGCTGAATCATCTGTGATGTCAGATATTCTTCAACATCAGTTACTCCGAGATGACAAGGATAGTCAGACAAACATCAAAATTTTTCAAAGAAAGCAAGAAGAGCAGGAGCTAGTGTCATTTTGTTTAATGACTCAACAAGATAATAACAGTTCAGATGAAGATATATTTTTCGATGGAGAAGAGTCAGACTCATCGATATCATCACGTATGAAACGTATGATGTTGAAAAATGAGTCTAACCCTTTTGGCCAATCTTCCAGAATAAGAAAAAAATTTGAAGAAACTACCTCTTCAGAAGAATGAGACAAAGTGATTCAAGTTGTTGAGAAGTGATAAAATCTTACCACCTTCATCAAAGAAAACACAAATAAAGATAAAGGCAAACAAATTGAAGTCTGAAGATATCATTCCCAAAATCTAGGACAAAATCAAGCGAGAAAATAGATTATAATATTCTATCACATTTGAAAGATCACACGAGTGTGTTACGAGGCTCTCTTGATGTCAAAAGACCTCAGAAACTTTGATACAGCTCTCAAAGATCGGAGAGTTATGAAGCTTACTTTTTTGAAAATGCATGGTGAAGCATTGCAAACTCAAGATCTCCCAATAATCACATTTTAAGAGATCTTATGTTGAGGTGGCGATCACAATCCTCTTTATGTTACTACAGTGATGGCATCTCGATCAGTTATTGATTGATCTAGGTTCTTCTATCAATCTTATGAGTCTAAAGGTATTAAGAGGATTATCACTGATATCAACATCTTGGGAGAGAGTTGATGGTTCATGGATTCAATGAAAAGGCGAAAACTGGGTTCTTTTATTCTCGCTCAAGTTCAAGATTTATATCTGAAGCCAAGTTTCATGTAATCGATGCCGATACATCATTTAGAGCTCTCTTGGGCGGTGGCATGAGTATGGCATGGTCCCATCATGCATCAATGTATGAAAGTCGAAAGATGGAGAAGAATTCAATTCAGGTAACCTACAATTCTCTATCAATGAAGCAAAGATCTATGAAGATGCAAAATATTTCATCCTCAAAGAGCCTAAGCTACAAAGCCTCTTGAAGTGGTAGCATCCACTTGAGGAACTAAAAAGAATTTCACAAAATGAAAGAGCAAAAGCAAAGAGAAGAATGAGGCAATCGCTCTCCTAAAACACTTGATTACACCTAAGTCAAAAATCAGTTCCTCATTTGGGAAGTGACATGGAAGAAGAGATATTCAAACCTAAGGGAACTTATAAGCTTTCAAGAAAAGTAGAGTATGAAATAAGTGATTCTAATTGGTATGATTTTGAATCTACTTATGGAAATAGAGTTCAGATGCATCAAGGAGGATAGCTCACTTGGCATAGTCAGATGACTCACTCAAAATTATACCCATCCCTCAAGCAGTATTTCAAAGAAATCACTCCACTAGAGGTTCATAATATTGAAGAATTGATAACATTCTATGTGTCCATTGAGTGAGAGTGGCGAGCAGAACTCTATTTTACAAATCAAGAGTCTCGACCTCAGATTTTGAGCGACTTACTCAACATAAAATTGATGAGATAGTGCCAACAAGAATACCAATATACTATCCAAAGTTACGAAGAATGATGCATAAGCTTGGAATTCATATTGGAACTACTAAAACATAGACTCAAGTCTCTAACAAGATGTGGAGCCAAAAAAGTCCTCAAGCATTGCAAAAAGTGATAAGTTTATCACTAAAGGTCTAGGGTTCATCCACGAATCTCATTAAGGTAGAGCCTGTTATAATATAATAGAAGCTAATCGATCTTAATGATGAAGAAGATGATTCCATGAAATTCTTCTTAAAAATGATGAAGAAGTAGAAGCTAAAGCAAGAAGAACTGAAGATGGTGGACAAATAGCTACTATGGATGAACTTAAAGAGTCAACCTAGGTTGAGGATGATCCCCATCCAACTTTTTTGATGCCTTCTTCACGATGAGAAAGTTGAAGAGCTAAAATACTACTTTATGAATTCAGGATTGCTTTTTGGACATATTCGAAATGCCGGGCTTATCCCCCGATGTAGTTCATAAACTAGCTATTAAACTAGATGCAATGCCTATTAAGCAAGCTCTAGGGAATGAGATTGGAGATTGAAGAATAGGTGTAGAAACTAATCGAGCTTCATTCGAGGAGAAGTATGCGATTGGATAGCATATTATAGTTAGAAGAAGAATGGTCAAATCCATTCTCATTGACCTATTTAAATAAGGTGTGCCCAAAGATGACTTTCTTCCAATATCAGAACTACTAGTGGACAACACTTCCATCTATGACTTGTTCTCATTATGGATGAATCATCAAGATACAACCAAATCAAAATGTCACTTAAAGATGAAAAATATACATCATTCAGAACACCTATTGACATCTATTGCTACACGGTCATGCCCTTTGGCCTAAAAATGTGGAGCTACATACCAAGAGCCATGACATATTTTGATGAGTTGATTCATCAAAAGGTGGAATGTTATGTTGATGATGGTGGTGAAGAGCTTAAATGAAAACCACTTGAGACTTGAGAATTGAGAGAATCAAAAAATATGATCTCAAGATGAATCCTCTAAAATATGCATTTGAGATATCCTCTGAAAAATTATTGGGGTATATTGTATGCCAGAGAGGTATTGAAATTGATCTTGATAAAATCAAGGCAATTATGGTGATGCCTCGACCGAAGAGTTTGTTTCAGCTTTGTTCTTTACAAGGACAGCTTGCATTCATCCATCGATTTATATCAAATCTATTAGGATGCTGTCAACCATTTGCAAGGTTGATGAAGAAGGATGCTCCATTCAAATGGGACAAGAAGTGTCAGGAAGCCTTCAATAGCATTAAAAGCTACTATTAAATCCACCAATCCTTGCTACTACTTAGGGAAGCCCCTCATTCTATACACATAGCATTAGAAGAGTCCCCTTGGCATTATTGGCACAACACAATGAAGAAAAAGAGAATGCTCTTTATTATATCGTCAGATTAATAGGAGAGATACTCTAGATGAAAGCTTTTAGCATTGATCTTTATCAAAAGCTTCATTATATATGTTATCTCACAAGATTACCCTCATCTCAAGGATCGATCCTGAAGTACTTGATGACAAGACTGTTGATAGGTAAACTTGGCAAGATGGGCATTACTTTACAATTTGATATCACATGTTCCACGAAGTGAAAAGAGTCTTAGCAGATTTTCTAGCTACATCCCCATCCTGCGGACTCTTCTCTTAATGAGATTTGCGATGAGCAAATTATGCTCATTCATGAAAGGGAAAAATTACAAATTTGGGAAATATACTTTGATGGAGCCTCATCGATCAAACAAGTCCAACATCTAAATTTCCCAAGAGCAAGAGAAGGAATCAATATCGTCTTCATAACACCAGAAGGAGGGATAATGAGATGATCATATGGATTGACCAAGCCAAGAACTAATAATGAAGTTGAATATGAAGCATTAGTGCGTGTCTTGAAGAAGCTATTTTCATAGGCATTCAAAACTTGCATATTTTTGATTCTCGACTTATTATAAATCAAGTACTTGGCATCTATAGAATTAACAAGCTTGAGTTAGCTTTCTATCTGGAGTTCTTGAGCTATGAAGCAATACCAAATATCACATTAACTCGAGTCTCGATCCGAGAATAGCCGATTGCTTGGCAAAATTAGCTAAGAAAATGACAAGTATGAATGGTGATTATGTCATGATCGACATATTTACTCAACAAGTTCTAGAGCCAATAAGTATCCTGCGGGTAGAGGGTTATCAAATCGACCCAGGATGTGACTCAATTGCTCCTCATACTCCCCAAAATCAACAAGAAGAAGAAGAGCTAACATTGCCTCGAAAAAGTGTGAAGCCTTTATTAGAAGAGTCAGTGATTGGAGGCAACCCTTCATCTACTTTAAAGAAGGATAAATTACCAAATAATAAATCACTGGCGCTCAAATCGAGAAGAGAATGCTACTATGCTTTTTCACAACACTTTATATCGTAGATCCTTTGAACAAATGTGGTACAATGCCTAGGTGTAAATGAAGCTAGCAAAGTCATGGTTGAAGTTCATGAAGGACTTTGTGGTGCACATCAGTCAGGTCCCAAGATGATAGTAAAGATCAAAAGAATGGGTTATTATTGACCATTTATGGTGATAGATTGTATTAATCACACTGTCATGAGTGTCAAGTACATGAGAATCTCATCCATCAACCTCCAAATCCATTACCCAACAATATCATCGGCCATTGAATGTTGGGAATGCAGATGTAATTGGACCAATTGATCCATCGTGTGGACATCGCCAACACACCACTTCTATCTATTATCGTAAGCAAACACCATTTAAAGAAGATATCTTGCTAGTGATCAAACTTTTCATAGAAAAAATAAAATTCTTGATGTGGAGAACATCATAAAATTGATAGTCAAAATTTTTCGACAAAAAAGATTCTGTTGGTTCTTGATTGTACTTCAAGACATTTCAAGAGCAAATATTGTACCTTTCAGTCAAAGACTTGAAAATTCTCACAATAAAAATTAAGATGGCATTGTACCATATCAATAGACTCCATTATTGAGATTGAACCTACAGAGCCAAAGTATGCCTTCCTGATATTCTTGATGCGGTCATTTATCAAAATTCAAAAATGATATTTTCATACAAGATATAAAGTCAACATCAGAATACTAGCTGATCTTTTGAAATTCTCCCTCAAGAATGGAGATGTATCCAAAAGATCTCTGACCATACTAGACATGCGTGCTTATCAAAATAGGAGAATCATCAGACAGGTGGGATCAATTTTATAAAGACATGACTCATACCTCAATTTGTGAAGGAGAAAATTTTGATCGATACCAATACAAATATCACAAGACTTGATGAAAAAGTATCTAACTCATTATTAATTGAAGGCTCATAGACAATATTTGGAATCATTCTTGATGAATAGATATATAAACATAGATGAATCAGAATGAAATTTTAATGATGAAAATTCCTAGGAAATTTTTAATTTATTTCAAGCTTTCATATAAGACACTCTTTATATTAAATTTCAACTCAATTGAAAATTTCTCCCTTTAAATATACTATTTTTATAAATACATGAATTATGATGTACATTGTTAAGTCTTAAGATAAATGATCAATATGAGCATTACCAATTAATATTCTTGCTTTAGCTTATGTAATTACCAAATAAGTCTTTGAAAATTAGTTAGTATAGAATTTTAATTGGTTTGAGTTGACATACTCAACATTATTTATGATGAAAACCAGAAAAAAGCTTTTGCTTCTTATCATGAAAACAATACCTAGCAATTCATCTAAGATAATCTCTTCTTCAAGGTTGATTCATCGAAGAATCAAATCCTCTCTATTCTCTCGATTTGAGACAGTACAATTATTACATATCAAGTGCTCGTATGACTTGTTCAAGGTAAGAAGGTCTCACATGATGGTTATGAAAAAGATACTCACGTCATCATCCTCCTCAAATCATCACTCGTTAGGTAGACTGGTTTCATATCCCATCTGAAGATGGATTCATGTGATCCTAAATCACCCAGATTAGAAGACTTGTCGACAAAGTAAGCATGTTACGTTGGTGTAATTAAGATTACCAATACTTACAAGTTGGTGTGATGTACTCGACTTGGTTCAGATCTCAACATTCCATATTGTTATCCTCTCTATCTTGCAATGGTTCCTCAACTTTAGCATAAATCACAATAGATAGTCTCATTCCTTCTCTTCATCATTAATGTGATTCAATAAAGACCAATAGAAAAATGACCTAGAATTAAAAAGAACTTTCTAGATCAAGCTTAAACTCATTATTATCAACTCCTCAATTTAATGTCTGGGATCTCGATTTTTCCCACAAACATACGTTGGAATGAAATCATCCTACATTGAGTTCAAGCATAATAGAGAACTATCTCATGTCAAACTCATTTCTAATTAACAATAAGACATGAGTAATCCTTCACAATTCAACATTCAATTCAGAAATGGTAAAATCAAATTCAATGTCATACAAAATACATTCTCCACCAAAACAAATAGCCAACCAAATCTTATTGAAAGCAAAATCCAACAATTCAAAACTTCTTTGTTCAAGTTAATGATTAAATTAAGAAAGAGATTTCTGTTCAATCTAAATATTAGATATTCTGAAAAAACATAACTAACCATAGTTGATAATAATCAATTCACAAAAACAACAAATATGGAAAAAGAGGACCACCAAAAGCAATGATTATCCAACAAGCAAAATCTCTACAAATACCACTATGAAAAAAAAGATCTGTGACAAAACTAAAAGTTGATGTCAAAATAAAGACCATATTTAAATTGATATCAACACATTTTTATGAAAATCAAATTAAATAACTTCATCATACCAACTAAACTCATATAAATTGGATCAATACACATTTCTCATTTGAGTTGAAATACCTAAATTGGTGAAAAAATAAACACCCATTAAATGAGATCTCACCACATTTTCATAGAAATCAAAATACCTTCATCTTACTAAACTCATATAAATTGAGGATCAACACACATTTCTCATTTAGAAATACCTAAATTAGCGAAAAATAAACACCACATTTAAAATGAGTTCTCACATTTTCTATGAAAATTAAACTAAATAACTTCATCACCAACTAAATTATAAATTAAGATCAACACCATTTCTCATTTGGGTTTCAAATTGTGAGAAAAAAATAAAATGCCTGACTTCTCCTTCTCATGTATCGCATCCTCCCCTAGAGTGTCTTCTTAATTAAATATGAAACCGGCGGCATCAGCGGAAATCTCATGATAGAAAATGGAATGAAAAACCAAGATCCGGCTCAATTTGATTTGCAAATTATTAAGATCATTCAATAACATTCATAAGCAAATTAGTCATCTTATTGATTACTGTATATTTTAATTTTTTTTAAAATATCAATTAGCTAATTATAGTTTTAATTAAGCTAATTTGAAAATTCATAAAAATAAATTTTCTGGATACTCTTGAATGTTAAATTGTTGTTTTCATTTTCTTATTTTTTATTTTTATTTTTTTTTAATTTTATTTTTGTGCATGGATACTAATTGTTCATCATCTATTTAAATTTCTTTTTAATTGAAAAACAATAATTAGGCTAATTGATATTAGTCTAAACATATCTCTGTAATCAAACTCTCAACAAGTAATATCCATTTACATTAATTTTTTAAGCTAAAGAGATATAGAGTCTGTTTGGGTTGTAGTTTTGAAAATCTAGTTATGGTATTGTGGAGAAAGAAACTAAAAGTTCGTATTATTTACAAATATTTTCTTTTTGAAAAATTCATCTGTTTCACAATACCTCTAATAACTTTGGTTCTCAAACAACATTTTATCACAAAATTTTCTAGACCCAATAGCCAAAGCTAAAATGTCTTCTTTTAAAAAACCAGTCGAAAACTTCAAATAATGAGTTCAGAATGAGTAAAGACTTTCAGTTAGAGCAAAGTAGATTGAAGCCAAGCTAAAATAATTGAGTTTAGGTAGACTAACTTCATTTGGAATCAAAATATATTTTGAGTCAAGATAGTTTTATTAATAAAATTAATTTAGAGTTTGAGTTCTTTATATACATATTGGAAAGAATATCTCTACCAACTTTTCACGTTCAAAACACCAATTTTTTAAATAATTTGGTCAAATCTAGGACTTGAATGTGTCCCAAATCTTTGATTTCAACTCAAATTAGATTTATTAAGCCAAGTTTGATGATATCATTTTTAACACGCTAATAAAGAATGATTTGTCATTTATATTATCATATTGAGTCCACATAATATGATATAGTTTAACATGGGTGGCATGTCTATTAGCATTGGTAGAATTAAGAGGGCATCTTGATGGCTCATCTATCTCGGTCTTAAGAAAATTTCTTCTATATGATTTGAAAACTTTATTCTCTTACAATCATCTATTATAGAAGCATCATCCTCTAAATTTTGCAAGCTTTTGCTTATTCTCATTTGAAATCTTAATTTCACTAATGTTCAAATTCATTTGATTGGGCATTAAATGAAACACATTAACTTTTGAATCATATTCATCCTTTCTCATGATTAAAGAGATGGAGAGAGCTCTTAATAAAAAAAAATGGTATTTCATTTTCATATCAAATATTTAAAATGAAACTTTGTCAACAAAACAAAGATTTCAATACAATCAACATTCTATCGTCTAGCTCATGCGTTCTCTTATTAATTTCTTGTACAAGAATGGAAATAAGATGTTATTGGTTAAAAGAAAACTATTAGTTCAAACATAAATAAAGACATCCTAAAAGGGAATCACTTATGAGAATCCAGCAAAAATGATTCTTTGATTTTTTAAGTCATTGAAAATGGTTTAACAAGTTTAGTCTTTGCAAATCTCTCTTCTTAGAAGAGCTTAATAACAATTCTTCATCGATCCCACAACAAGACAATCGCTTTGCCTATATATCATTTTAAAAATCACGGAAGCCATTGTTGAATCGCAATGGATCAAGTGAATGAATAATGCTCTTCTTGTTTGGTTCTTCTTTGTTCGCCTTGTTGTGCTCTTCAATCATGGCTAAAATGCTATCCCAAAATTTCAGTTAGCAATGGGAGAGATCATCAACCAAATGCTCATGTCCTTGTATGAAGCATCCAAGGATCTCACACCATTTGGTTCTTGTATTCTTGTAGATTAGGGGACATTGTAACTGAGAAACATATACTGCAAGAATGGATCAAAAAAACCACATGAGCCTGAATGTGCTTTTGTTGCCCAACTACAAGCATGTGTAGGATGTTGGCATTAATATTTAGTGGATGAAAATCAAGAGTTGCCACCAATCTTTATCTTTACTTGTTTTTCACTGAATATAGTTTTGAGGCTGTTGCAAGGATTGCTCTCTAGCTTAGAATTATTTTTTCTAGATTATGCTAAGCTATTGTATGCTAGAATATTTTTGACAATAAACAAGAAAAATTATCATCTTAGTATTGAACAAAATTCCTATAATAACGACTTTGACTAATTCTTGTGGCGAAGCGATTTGATGCTAACGATGGTTTTGTTTTAATTTTGTTTGATTATATGGCTTCAAATTGTGACAATTAATTATATTGATAAGGATGGGTGCGATATGATTAGAATTTTTACCAAATTGATGATCTCATAATTAGATAATTTAGATCATTTTTTTATTTTTTATTTAGTTATTTTCATTTATTTATTTTATTCATATTTTAATGTGAAATAGAATATAGTTGATAATGATATTTATTTAAAAAATATTAAAATATCCAAAATAAATTCCATTTTTAAAAATATTTAATTTATTTTTAAAATAAAAAATACTATACAAAACAAATATATTTTTCAAAATAATATAAAATAAACAACACAAAATTTATTTGATGTCCTTAACTTAGGACCACTTCAGAACACATTTAAAATTAAAAAAAAAGGCAAAAGTTTATTCGTTTGAATTTTTGAAGCTCATTTATTAATGATAATATTGATAAACAAGGCTTGATTTAATGCTTGGTTAAGGGTCAATATAAAGCTCCATAAAAGCACATCAATATTTAATAAATAAATTTTAAAATAAAGTAATAGCTTATATTTAAATAAATTAATTTTTAAAATATTAATTAATTTATAATTTTTTATTAATTATTACTTAATTTTACTTCCTAATATAAATCATCTAAAAAAAATAAAGTACAAACCCCGCTCACCCATCCTTATCAATATAATTAATTGTCACAATTTGAAGCCATATAATCAAACAAAATTAAAACAAAACCAGTGTCAGCAGCAAATCGCTTCGCCGGAAGAATTAGTCACAATTTGAAGCCATATAATCAAGCAAAATTAAAACAAAACCAGCGTCAGCATCAAATCGCTTCGCCAGAAGAAGTAGTCAAAGTCGTTATTATAGGAATTTTGTTCAATACTAAGATGATAATTTTTCTTGTTTATTGTCAAAAATATTCTAGCATACAATAGCTTAGCATAATCTAGAAAAAATAATTCTAAGCTAGAGAGCAATCCTTGCAACAGCCTCAAAACTATATTCAGTGAAAAACAAGTAAAGATAAAGATTGGTGGCAACTCTTGATTTTCATCCACTAAATATTAATGCCAACATCCTACACATGCTTGTAGTTGGGCAAGCAAGCACATGATTCCAGAGGGCTCATGTGGTTTTTTTGATCCATTCTTGCAGTATATGTTTCTCAGTTCGACAATGTCCCCTAATCTACAAGAATACAAGAGAACCAAATGGTGTGAGATCCTTGGATGCTGATACAAGGACATGATGGTGAAGAGGGCATTGAGGATTTGGTTGATGATCTCCCATTGTTTTGAACTGAGCTGTTTGGGATAGCATGGTTGAGGAGCCCGACCATGAACAGGAAGAGCACAACAAGGCAAAGAACAAAGAAGAACCAAACAAGAAGAGCCTTATTCATTGGGCACTTGATCCATTTGTTGCAGATATCTAACAATGGCTTCCGGATTTTTTTTCGATAAATGATATATAGGCAGTGGCCATTTGTGGTGCTGGTTGTGGGATCAGGATGTGAAGAATTGTTTCTTGTGCTCGGCTCTGCTTCTCCGGAAGAAGGGAGAGATTCCGCAACACAACTTGTTAAACCGCCTTTCAATGTGTTGGCTTTTAAAAAATCAAAGAATCATTTTTCAGATTCTCATTAAGGATTCCCTTTTTCACCGTTGGGATGTCTTGATATTTATGTTTGAAGTAATTGTTGTCGCTTCTTTGTCTCACCAATGACACTTGTTTCCATTCTCAACAAGAAATTAATAGCAGATAGCCTGCATGAGCTTAGACGATAGAATGTTGATTTCTGTATTGAAATCTTTGTTTTGTTGATCAGCAAAAGTTTCATTTTGAGCTCATTTGATATGAAAAATGAAATAATCATTTTTTTTATTAAGCAGCTCTCTCTCTCTCTCTTTTTTAATCATGAGAAAGGATGAATATGATTCAAAGCTAATCAGTTTCATTTAATGTGCCCAATCAAATGAACTCATGAACATTAGTGAAATTAAGATTTCAAATGAGAATAAGCAAAAGCGAGTATGCAAAATTTAGAGGATGATGCTTCTAAATTTGTAGGCTTTTCAATAAATATTTACCATTATAGATGCATTATTATCAAAGGTCTCCACCAACCTAGTTGATGTAGGTGTTGAGACAACCATGACAAACAAAAGCAAAAAAAGTAGAAAATCTCTTATTGGAAAGAAGCCAAAAACCATTTACTCATGCTTGAGGATTCTAATGAAGCCTCAAGTGCTGGAGAAACGAACCAAATCAAACTTGTGAAAGAATTCAAACTCATAAAGAAGAAGAAAAAAAACAAAAAAAAATGCATTACAAAATGTAATATCATAGTCGAAGAATTTATTTAAAACGTAGGCACATGAAAAAAATCTCAAATTTATCATTATCTTATTAAAAAATTATTCAAAATTGATGAGTTTGTCAAAAGAGCAGGAACCCAAACAGGAGGCGAATGGCAAGGATGATGAGAAGGGACAAGTCGACATCATTTGGCTTCTATTTTGCTTGAAGTCAGGGACAAGTCGATACTCCAGAAATATATTATCGTGATTTTGTTTATATAAAACAATATAATTCCTATAGAAATCCAGAGTGCAGCACACTAGCAATTGCCAGTATTAAAGCAATGCGGGTGGTTCTGATGTGGGAGGGAGGTGCTATGATTATAATTAGAAGGAATAAAGTTGAGAAGCCATCATTTAAATATTAGAAAATTTAAATACATGCCACACAATTCTTATTAATTTACATATTAAACAGTTAACGTTTCATATTTATATTTATAACATCTTCATATAAAATTTTAATGTATATGCATGCACTGCCACCACAAAAGCTAAACTGCATTTAGATAACTAATTCAGACCCTAATTGTAATTAATTACACAAGTTTCTTAAAACTGCATGTTACGTCCCTTTATCCTTATGTTTGCTGTGAAATGATATTTCATAGAAATAGCTTTTTTATTGCTTTTTTTCAAAATCAATCACAGTTGTGTTTGATTACTAACTTTTGGTTATTTTTCAAAAGTTTAAGATAAAAGCTACATGAGAATCAGATCTATTAAAGTGTGATAGTTGTCAAAAAAATTATTATATGAATTTTTTTAAAAAATAAATATTTATAACACCCACTGTAGTTTTCTAGAAAATTATTTTCTCCGAAGTAATTTTATTATTTTTACAAAAAATTGTAACTTCCCCAAACAAACTCTTAATAAGACAAGCGATTATTAAGGATGTGTGGGACATCCTTTTGACTATTTTGCTTTTTAGAAAATAACTATAACTACGCTATACATATTTTGGGTAATTTTCAAAAGTTGTGGTAAAAGTGTGAGCTCAAAATTCAACCTCTCACATTAGAGTATGATTTAAGGTGAAATTTTCAAAAGAAATGAAATAGTAGATAAGACATTACCCGAGATTTCGCTCATTTGGTGAGGACTACCCATATTCCTATAGCAATCACCTATAGTTAATTACCCCTCAATGTAGAACTTTCAATTAAGGCTTGTTAGATCGAATGCGATAAGAAGAAAGACATGTAGAGTTTTGAAATTTGGGGTTTAGAATTTATGAAATTCATCATCATTAGCTTAAAGCGGATGGTTGGGGAATGATGACGCGTCTAGACCGGATTCGTCATCCCGCTATCGGTCCTAGTACTAATGTAGAGATAATCGATCCATGATCGAAGATCCTTTTCGAACACATGTTACGCCATTTAAGAAATCATCTAGAGTGGTGTTTGTTAAGGAGAATCTTAAGTTTACCCTGCTAAGAGGGTTTTTTCCTATCAAGTATACCCTATGATTCACAACTCAAAGGGGAGTCATTGAGATACATCTACGCGTGATCGTAATATAATAGTGTCATTTGACCACCCGATCTGACTCTCAGAATCGATCATATGGGAGCTAAACCATTGCCAAAGGATACGAGCCACTTTACTAGCTGAGATTGATTAAGAGAACATAATAGAACACTTGATTTGACTTTGACTCCTGAAGTTTAATTTGTCACATTTTAACAAAAGCGTTGTGGAAGATGGATTGAATAGAGTTTATTTTAAGTATTTAAGGATTAAATTTCATATAACCATTAATAGCTTAGTGATTTATTTGATTTTATATTTGTATTGATATTTGATTTTGATTAATTCAATTTGAGCTTGCACACACATTTTGATGGTAAGTATCCCCTCCGGTTGAAATCTCCATTCAACACAGCCATCATCGGGGTTTCTGAGTTTGCTTGATCATTTAATTTATTATTTCAGACCATGTCAACTCTATTAATTTAATAATAGAAGATCAGATATACTATCATATGACAAAATTAACTTCTCATATATTTTAGTAAGTTGAAATTCTTATAATAATTAGATTTTTAGGTTTAGTTAACTTGGGTCACAAAAGCAGAAACAACACTTACAATCCTCAGACACTTGAATCTAAACATTCAGCATTGTGTCGGGGCCCATGCGGTTTTTAGTAATTTTGGTAATCTTATTTCTAAATCATAAGATTGATTTTATATTTTTTATTTAATTGAACTTAGACACATCTCCATTTAATGCGGTATTTATAGCTTAGATAATTTCATCTAATTAATTAAATCATTGACTTTGAAAATCATAATTAGAATGAAATTCTTTAATTTTGGATTGAAAGAAGCTTCATAATTCATGGAGAATTTAATTTAGCATCGCCCTCTGTCTGCATGTACGAAGAATTGCAGATCCGATAGCATATTGTATCACAGAATTAGGTTTACATTTGCACTTAAAATATTGTATTTTTACACATTTTATTTATTCGCATAATTCTTAAACTTCAATGATTGACTTATGCTCATTAAAGACCTGTTAGATCTTTGCAAATTCAACATTCAAATTTGATACTCACTCACTTTGTTATACTTCCTTTAAGAGCTTATTTGAATTCAAGCTTCTTTTAATATAAATTGATTATTCGGAAGAAGTCTCATCATGCTTGCTAATAGACTATTTAGTTATAGTGAAAACCTCTTATGAATTTATTTGATTTTCACTTAAACTTGAAAATAACTTAACAAATCTCATATGTATCAATTTTATGTTTAATTGAAGCCTTCTTTAATCTATTCTAAATTAGACATCTCGATATATAGATTGAACAAGAAGACTTATTCTTTGTGAATCTCACTCTAAAGTTTGATCTGGGCTCTATCTCATTTGAAAATTAGCCTTTAAGCTTCATGTAACCTCCTCATAAGTATAACCTGAATTTAAAATTATATTTGTATTTGGCTTATTTTCATTCAATCATTTTCACAAATGATATAATATAAATCACAAAATTCAATTAATTCTTCTTAGCTAATTAACCATTAACCGTTATAGTTTGCTATAGAGTGTAAGCGAGTTATCAAGCTTCGTCTTCATTCTCCAAGCTTGATTGTGTTCAATTTAAATCATTATTAGTTCACTTAGAATAAGTTATGATAATAACAAGCGTTTATCGAAAAGATCCATGACCAAATTCATTGGTGAATATGCAAGTTATGTTCTTCATCTTCATTCATGTAAAAAATTTGACTTTATTTTCAACTCAACATCAAGAGATCAATATATATAACCAAATTTCAAATTTATTACAATTTTCTTATGAGTTTGGAGTTAGCTTCAAGCCTCACTTGAACCACATTTGTATGCTTATAAGTTATATTTTAATCCTACTATAAATCTTCAATGATTCAGCAGGATTCTCCTTTTGGATTATTTTAAGCAAAATATTGTGAGATTTGGTTCATGTATATCAAAGAAATTCAAGTTTATTTCAAGTTTTATAGGTTCACTTGAGTTTGATCCCAATTTTCTTATTTGAAATATGATTTTTTTAATTTTATTTGTATTCAAGCCTTTTTTCAAATTCATTTTAAGTTTATTTATATTTAATTTCAAATTCATTTCTTTAGGAATTTATATTTTATATTTATATTTTTTTTGTTAAGTCCCAAAAATTTGACGATTTTGACATTACTTATCCTGCGTAGAGCTACGAATATTTTGGCTTATCTGTCATGCCCCAATGAGCGTGCGGTTGGTGTTTTGAATCTTGGAATTTAATAACGAAATCACCTACATAAAAGCAAATATATATGCAAATATTCTTCTCCAATTTTTTTCCAAGTCCCAGATTTAGTCAAAATTTCGGTAACATTTCAGCATAAGGGGCTGCATCTAACGATCTTTTGGGCTACGCAATGTGACGATTGGTGTTTTTAAACACCTACCGTTTGATCTCATGTACGATGAGTGTGACGATACCTTCAAACCTGCATAACAAAACAAACACATATATACAGATAATTTTCATATACATCCAAACTCATTTTGTTGCACATTCACCAACAATCATAATAATAAATTTACATGATTTCGGCTAGAAGGTAGTTCAGAAGAACAGAGCGGTAACTAGGATTTGGCTGAGTATAATGGTGAAGTCGGGAGGAAGAGGAATTGAGAGGGTGCCAACAACGATCAACTTCTTCGCTCAGCAGAAAAAAATCGAAGGATTAAGGTTGGATGTTGCTCGATCGTGAGAGATAGAGTTTTCGATGCTGTTTAGTCAGGGAAGGGAATGAGAGATCAACTCGGCTATGCTTCGATCCAGAGATCGGACGAAGGGTTCTTATGATTTTTTGTGATTAAGGGAAGTGAAAGTTGAGCGAATGCCAAAAGGAATCGGAGCTTCGTTCGGTTTGGGTTGTTTGGCCAAGACGAGAGGAAGAGAGGGTTTCAGCCGAACGGAGAGGTTGAACGGAAGAGGGAGAAACGTGTGAATGCCTGTTAATCGTGCGGCTTTAAGGGAACGAATGAGAGGGAAGGATTTCAGACGCTTGCGGCTTGCGATTTGGGGGCTCGAGTGGAGGAGAATCGGAGGAGAGGAGTTCCAATCGGGCAAGGGAAAAGATCGAGAGCTTACAGCATCTTGCGATTTTGGGCGAACGAGATGGGAAAGAGGCTTCGGTTCCTTTGGATCGAGGGAAATCAGGAGAGTGGGGCTTCGGTTGAACGTAGACGGAACGAAGGGATCACAAACGGGAGCTTGTGGTTGAAAGAACAAGAGAGAAGACTTCGATTTTAAGGGAAATCGAACAAAGCCCACTTGGAGGAATGGTTGAGCATAGAGGATCGAGCTGCAGTTGCAGTTGAGGGAGACGAATGCGGGAGTATGAAAGGGATTTGCGGCTCATGTTTCTTTGCGGTTGAGGGGATGAGTGGGTCAACAAAAAGCTATTGTTGAGAATCGGAGTTGGTAGAGTGTGGTGATTGTCAAAAAGTTATTGTTTGAATTTTTCAAAAAAGAAATATTTATAACAATCACAACAGTTTTTCAAAAAATTATTTTTTCAACATTAGCTTTTCAACATCAACCTTACATGTCAAATTCCACCCTCATTTGAAGAAAGTATGATTTAAGTGTTTGTGAAATTTTCAGAAGGCAGATAGAATAGTAGATAAGACATTACCCAGAGATTTCACCCTCATTTGGAGAGGACTTTATATATCGGTTTAGGTTTCCTATAAGCATGCAAACTTATAATTAATTACCTCTTTTTCGATTAAATTTGGTTGTTAGATCGCTAAATGCGTAGCATATAGTAGCAATATGGAGAGTTTTGAAATTTAGGGTTTAGAATTTATGGAATTCATCATCATTAGCTTAAAGCTGATGGTTGGGGGAATCATGACGTGCTCAATCTCATGGTTCGTCATCCCCTATCCAGTCCTGTCAACTTAGTGAGGTAGTCGACTAACGGCGAAAGATCCTTGAACACATGAGTTACGTCGTCAAGAAATCCTTGTAGACACGGTGGTGTTTGTCAGGAGATAATCTTAAGTCTACCGACGAGACTTTTCTATCAGTATACTATGATTTGACTCAAAGGGTGAGATTTGGAGAGCATCTGATAGTTGTGATCATAATATAATGGTGTCACTTGGCGGTGACCACTGATTAGAAGACTCTGATCATAACTGCATCATATTTAGTCTTACAATCATAGTCGGAGGACACGTGCGCACTTGCGGGAGATTGATTGAGAGTGAACATAGTTGAACAGTTGATTTGACTTTGGCTCCTTTGTGAGCTAGATTTTTCTTAATTTGTCACATTTAACAAGCAGTTGTGGAAGGTGGATTGAATAGAGTTTGCTTTAAGTATTTAATAATTAAATTTCATTTAACCATTAATAGCTTAGTGATTTATCCGATTTTATATTTGTATTGATACTTGATTTTGATTAATTCAATTTGAGCTTGCAAGCACATTTTGATGGTAAGTATCCCCTCCGATTGAAATCTCTATTCAACACAGTCACCATCAGGGTTTATGAGTTTGCTTGATCATTTAATTTATTGTTTCAAACCCTGCCGACTTTATTAATTTAATAATAGAGGATCATCTATTATATGACGAATTAACTTCGGATATTTTAGTAAGTTGAAATTCTTATAATAATTAGATTTTTAGGTATAGTTAACCGATCTAAGACCAGAAGCAACCTTACAACATCCTCGACACTTGAATCTAAACATTCAGCATTGTGTCGGGGCCCATGCGATTTTTAGTAATTTAGTAATCTTATTTCTAAATCATGAGATTGATTTTATATTTTTATTTAATTCGAACTTAGCAGTCTTTTCAGACATTAAAATTTGCACTTTAAATTCCATGTCTGAGCACATGCAAACATTTATAGCTTAGATAATTTCATCTAATTAATTAAATCATTGACTTTGAAAATCATAGTTATAATGAAATTCCTTAATTTTTGGATTGAAAGAACTCCATAATTCATAGATAATTTAATTTAACATCGTCTCCTGTCTGCTTGTACGAAAAATTACAGATTCGATGGCATATTGTATCATAGAATTATGTTTATATTTGCACTTAAAATATTATATTTTTACTTGCATTTTATTTATTCGCATAATTCCTAAACATCAATGGTTGACTTATGCTCATTAAAGACCTATTAGATCTTTGCAAATTCAACATTCAAATTTGATGATATCTCATACAAGCTATTATACTTCCTTTAAGCGAGCTTATTTGAATTCAAACTTCTTTTGAATACAAGTCAATTATTCAGTAAGAAGCCTCGATCATGCTTGCTAATAGGCTATTTAGTTATAGTGAAAACCTCTTATGAATTTATTTGATTTTTACTTTAACTTGAAAATAACACTTAACAAATCTCTTATGTATCAATTTTATGTTTAATTGAAGTCTTCTTTAATCTATTCTAAATTAGACATCCCGATATATGGATTAAATAAGAAAACTTATTCTTTGTGAATCTCACTCTAAAGCTTGATTTGGGCTCTATCTCATTTAAAAATTAGCGTTTAAGCTTCATGTAACCTCCCCATAAGTATAACATAAATTCATAATTATATTTGCATTTGGCTTATTTTCATTCAATCATTTTTATACATGATATAATATAAGTCACAAAGTTCAATTAATTCTTCTTACCTAATTAACTATCAACCGTTATAGTTTGTTTAGTGTAGCGAGTTATCAAGCTTTCTTCATTCTCCAAGCTTGATTGTGTTCAATTTAAATCATTCTTAGTTCACTTAGAATAAGTTATGATAATAGCAACTTATTGAAAAGATCGTGCATGACCATTAATCATTGAATATGCAAGTTATGTTCTTCATCTTCTTCATGTAAGCGATCAAACCCTATTTGACTTTATTTTAAACTCAACATCAATATATATATATATATATATATATATATATATATATATATATATATATATATATATATATATATTATATATATATATATGCAAGTTTCTTATGAGTTTGGAGTTAACTTTAAGCCTCACTTGAACCACATTTGTATGCTTATAAGTTATGTTTTAATCCACTTAAATCTGATGATTCGAGGATTCTCCTTTTAGATTATTTTAAGCAAAATATTATTGAGATTTGGTTCATGTATATCAAAGAAATTCAAGTTTATTTCAAGTTTTATAGGTTCACTTGAGTTTGATCCCTATTTTCTTATTTGAAATATGATTTTAATTTTATTTGTACTCAAGTCTTTCATTTCAACTTTATTTATATTTAATTTTTAATTTATTTCTTTAGGAGTTTATATTTTATATTTATATTTTTTTGTTAAGTCCCAAAAATTTGTGACATTCTTTATTCTCGTCATCCCACTATTTATACATGCATTTTATGGATGACGTTGGTGTTTTTGATCGGTAATTTGATCGCCTTCAATGGCATTCAATCACCTAAGAATATATATGCAAATATTCTTCTCACATTCAGATTTAGTCAAAATTTACAAATTTAACGTAAGAGTGCATCTAACAATTTTAGGCTACCATCACTGATGGCGTGACAATTGATATTTTGAAACCTCGGCAGGTTTTCACCTCGTCACGCCTTGATGAGCGTGATGAGGCCTTTAAACCTACATCGAAGCAAATACATATATACAGATAATTTTCATATACATCCAAACTCATTTTGTTGCACATTCACCAACAAGCACAATAATAAATTTGCATGATTTCGACTAGAAGGTAGTTGAGAAGAACAGAGCAGTAACTAGGATTTGGCTGAGTATAGTGGTGAAGTCAGGAGGAAGAGGAATCGAGAGGGTGCCAACAACGATCGACTGCTTCGCTCAGCAGAAAGAAATCGAAGGATTAAAGTTGGATGTTGGTTCGATCGTGAGAGATCGAATTTTCGCCGCTGTTTAGTCGAGGAAGGGAATGAGAGATCAACTCAGCTATGCTTCGATCCAGAGATCAGACGAAGGGTTCTTATGATTTCTTGTGATTAAGGGAAGTGGAAGTTGAGCGAATGCCGAAAGGAATCGGAGCTTCGTTCTGTTTGGGTTGTTCGGCCAAGAAGGGAGGAAGAGAGGGTTTCGGCCGAATGGAGAGGTTGAACGGGAGAGGGAGAAACATGTGAATGCCTGTTAATCGTACGGCTTTGAGGGAACGAATGAGAGAGAAGGATTTCAGAGGCTTGCGGCTTGCGATTTGGGGTTCGATTGGAGGAGAAGAGAGGAGTTTCAAACGTGCGAGGAAAAAGATCGAGAGCTTACGGCTTCTTGCGATTTTGGACGAACGAGATGGGAAGGAGGCTTCGGTTCCTTTGGATTCAGGGAAATCAGGAAAGTGGGGCTTCGGTTAAATGCAGACGGAACGAAGGGATCGCGAGCGGGAGCTTGCGGTTGAAAGAACAAGAGAGAAGGCTTCGATTTTAAGGGAAATTGAACGAAGAAGCCCAGCTTGGAGGAATCGTTGAGCACAGGGGATCGAGCCTACGGTTGCTTGCAGTTGAGGGAGATGAATGCGGGAGCATGAAAGGGATTTGGTGCTCGTGTTTCTTTGTAGTTGAGGGGAAGAGTGGGTCAACAAAAAATTATTTTTTTTAATAGTGTGTAGAAATATTTGAATTTTTCAAAAAAAAATATTTGTAAGTCAAAATTATTTTTTCAACATTAGCTTTACAATCAGTTTTATAAAAAGCTACAACTTGCTCCAAACGAACCCTAATAAATCAGAACATTTCAATTGAATATAGGCCCCCATATTACAAACCTAGTTACATCAATGATTTTAGAAATTAGCACTTAGATTATTGTATTTTGCATATAAGTCCTTTTTAATAACAACAAGGAATGGTCCCTTATTAAGAACCGATACATAAGAAGTGTAGCAAATGCTTATTTCAAAAGGAATGGCTATAATCAACCCCAAAAGTTACCAATAAGTTCAATTTTCCATAATTTATTTTAACAGCTCATTCTTCTACATTTTTTTTCTTGTTCACATATAATTTCATGATAATTTGAATGAGAAAATGTTCAAAATGATCTTGGGCAAGGGCATTTTAATCCATGACAATTGAATGTGCACATTTTGGTCCCTTATCTCTTCAAATTAATCCTACCATTACAATCAAAGGAGAAAATTTTGGAGAGTTGAAGTGTTAATCTGAATCAATCTTGAAGAGGACCCACAAAAAAGTCAAAGATCATATGGGACATTTTCTTAGATTGAGGTATTAAAAGTTGAGAGGCCTTAATATCAAAAATGTGGCATGCACGCCAGAATTTACATAAACTTGTGTTCATAAATACTGGTGAATTGCATCTTGATCATCACATTTAGTGCCAACTTGAGTTCTGGTCTACAATTTTCTAAAATTTGCATTCAAGTCCCTCTATCTATGTTAAGGTGCAGTGCATCCAATTTAATAAGGATTGTTGTGAAGTTCACAGCTGATAAGGCTTCTAAGGACTATCCTCTCATTTCAATTGTATCAAATACTCTACATTCAGATCCAAATTACATCTGGGTTCAGTGTTTGAAACTTAATATATAGATCCCTTTACAATCTTAGGTTGCATATAGGTCATAAATAATGATAGTTACAAGGGGCCTACGGCATTTACTCAGCAGTCATTGTGCCAAACCAATAAAGAATACAACATACAGTAGAGTGACCTGTATGCTGATTTAAATAAAAAAAAAATCATGTTTGGGTTACAATTTGTCCCTAAATGTATGGAGAAAATATTGATTTGCATATTCATGAGTTTATGCCAAAATATAATTTATAAAATACTTTAATTCATGAGCTGAATGTTACCATTGCCCTTAAGCCAATTTTTCTTTCCAAATAAGTAAATATACTTAAAAGTGTTTCCCTCTAAATAAAAGAATATTATCATTTAGTACTCCTAATTCGCCAAGACCATCAGCACTCTTGACAGTCTTAGGACTAAGAGCGGGATCGCAAAATTTCTTCCACCAGTAAGATTTATAACGTTGTGGACCTTCACTTAACGGTTCTTTCAAAAGCTAAAACTTAGCTTTATGATATACAAACAATTATCTTTTAGAAAGCATCAATTAATCATCAAAAGCAAAGAATACAACAAGCCAGTCTTCAGTATTTTCCCACCACATTAACGTTATCGAATAGTCGTCATCTCAATAAAGATAGAACAGTTACCAAAATCCTACATGTTTCTTAATTTCCCAAGAAGGTTAACTATGGATAAACTGGAGAGTGCAGAGGAGTTCTCTCTACAACGATTAACTACAGATTAAACAACCACAACGTAAGCAGTATTAATATCCATAAACATACAGTTCTTATAAATGTTAGACGAAATATTCTAAACATGGCTAATAATCAATAAACGACCAGAATCAATCTCAATCAACAAAGCTTGATCACTGCTGCAATTCTAACCAGCATTCCTCATAATATACCCAAAAAAAAGGTAGAAATTTTAAAACCATCCTGCATCCAAATCAAAATCCGACTTACTCCAAGAGATCTTCGAGAAGCCTCAAGGACCATCCTTGTTCGCCGCCCGATAGACCTCCAGATCCGCCAGTGCGTACTCGTTGTTTATGTGCTGCCTCACCGTCGGAATTTCCCCCACCCGCTAAAACACCCCAAGAACGAAACAACACAAGGGAGTGAGCCTAGGACCTACTCCAATAGGATATAATGTGGTGTTTAATTAATATATCACTTTTATATATTAATTTTATATATATATATATATATATATATATAAGTAATATATTTTAATACATAATTATTGCCTGCAGGAAGATTAATTAGTAGTGTTGCGTAGAAAACCATGCGGTAGAGTGAAAGTTTAGCCTTGTTGTGAAGTCTTTAAATGACGAGACACTCAATTTTTAATGTGGAAAACCTCGAAAGAGGGGAAAACCAGCCTAGTCAGGTAAAAGCTTCCACTATGTATCGTTTGAGTACAAAATCTTCCGATAACAGATTAGTGCATATGAGAGAGGAATAACAACTTGTGTAACAATGATCAGGTTGTAATTGTTACTGATGGTGGAGATGCGGGGTAACTTCGAATCTGAGACAATTAGTACGGCGTGGCGGTGGCGATGGTTGATGGCCAGCGGAGTGCAATCTTGCAGTGCGATCTTGCTTGGAGGATCTTGAAAGAGCTCTCTTTCCTCCTCCAGGCTTTTCTCTCTTCCCTTTCGGACTCTTCCTTTTCTTCCTTGCTTGGACTCTTCCTCTTCTTCCTTGCTCGGGCTCTTCCTTCCTTCCTTGCTTGGGCTCTTCCTCTTCTTCCTTGGACTCTTCCTCTTCTTGTGGCTTAAGCATCGGCGGCGGCGGTGGCCGGTGGTGATTGGCAGATTGGCGGTGGCTTCTCTTCTTCACTTGTTTTTCCTCTTTCTTGGCCTTTTCATGTGAGGGGAAGGCATTTATAGATGGGAGGAGGCGTCTGAAATTCATGTAAGGCCATACCACTCCCCTCGATCGGACGGCTCAGGATGATTCCTTTGATCATTTGATGTATTTTGAGCATTTGGATGTCCAAATGAAGTCAGAATTATGAGATCTTAGGCTCATTAGATCCGGCTCGTCGAGACGCTCGATTTGACTATAAACACCCTACATTTGAGAGCTGTTTTGGGATTTAATTGATGTCCCAAAGATTCCAATGATATTTTAAGTGCTTGATCTCGATTGGTTTCGACTCAAAATCATATCGCTTTCAACATCAAGATTTGTGCTTTGACTGGTGGTATTTTGAGAGCCATATCAAGTAGAGTAGAAAAATTTGATGTATTTGCGTTGCACAAAAGTTTCGCATATACAATAAAAAAGTTTGAGAGAGCTCAAAATTTTTACGTAAAAAACCTAATAAGGAAAAAACAACCGGGGATAGCCCACTTAAAAATAATGTCACTATATTAACTTTGTTTATTATTCTTTCTCTAAAGTTGGAAGATAACTTACAAAAGTAAGTTTGTGACAAACTTTATTGGATTAGCGGCGTACTTGAAGTGGTAGTCTAATAGTTGTCCGCCGCCATGTTGGTAATCCGATGGTGTCGGGTTGTGGCGGTCCGGTGGTGGCCTGGCGGTGGTCATAACAATGATGGTGGTCGACGGCGGCGGCAGCATTAACGGCAGTGATCCGGCGGTAGCGGTGGTGACTAGTGGCGGTGGCCCGCGGTGATTGGCAGCGATGATGATCAGCGGTGGTGGCCGATGGCGGCGGCCGGCGATGGTCGGTGATGATCCGGTGACAATTGGCAATGATCCGACGACGGTCGGCCGGTGGCCCGATTATGCTTTGAGATTCTTCGAGTCTTAAAGCTCTCTCATTTCTTTTGCAGGGTCCCTCATGTTAAGGAGGATATGAGGACAACTCAAAATGATTCTTTTGATCATCGATGTATTTTAAATATTTGAATGCTCAAATGAAGTAATGATTAATAGATCTTAGGCTTGTTAGATCCGGCTTGTCAAGACGCTCGATTTTACCATAAACACTCCATATTTATGAGCTATTTAGGGATCTGACTAAAAACCCAAAGTTTTTCAATTATATTTTTAAGTGTTTGATCTGGGTTAGTCTCAACTCAGAATTAGATTGTTTTTGATATCAAGATTCGTGCTTCAACTAGTAGAGTTTTTAGTAACATATCAGTTGCCTCCTATCATCCAAAAATACATGTCAAATAATTAAAAATAGTAACTTCCTCATTGTTAATGAAATTTGCAGGTTCATTAATCTTTGCGTCAGATATAATTAACATTCAGTGCATGCATGATTTAACACCTCCTTAGGAATATGCGGCTTCGAGAAACGAATCCTCCAATTATGAGTTAAGATAGCTAAACTCTCAGAAGCTAATTAGGGGAGAACATCTTCTCCACAACTTCCATAATTATTTGACATAATTACTCAAGCAATTGTCTTCTTTTTTCTTTAAAGAAGAAGCATTGTTATCACCATGACTTCGTAATGGGCTTCTTGAAAAAAATTCTATGAATATGAGGAGACCTTTCATTACATTTACTTGATATCTTCAATGAAAGAACATAAGATCTCCCTACCTGAATAAAAAGGCTAACCTTGAACATTCTATCTTCAATTATATACTTGTCAATATGACGAAACTCATGCTGCAAGCTTCCTATATTAGGAACATTAAGAGTTGTTAGCATTTCATTCTCTTCAACCAGTAATGGATCTGGAAGGTCGTTCAATCTTCCTCATCTCTCAGGGAGACCCCACTCATTTTTTACAAAAAAAACCCATTAGACCAACTTCTAGATGGATCCCGGTGCTAAAAATTCTATCTAATTTTTTATACCTCGATATGAAACACGTCCCTAAGCATCACATGTGAACCTACACATTTTGCTTAAGTACTTAATGTTCAAAATCACACCACTCTCTCTAAAGAAGACGGCCAAACCAACAATGATCACTTGAGCTCAAAATGAAAATTGTGATAAAGATACACCACATATTTTAAAAACCTCAATCAATTCGGATGCCAAAGGGAATTGCAACCCCACACGAAGAATCATCTCAGAAATAATAATGTATTATTGTGGAGGAAAACGTGCTTCGATTGGCAACAAGAGCCACCAATTCATTTGGGAAATGAAATTTTCTACAGAGCACCATTAAACTATTAACTGTGATAGTGGATGATTGTTGACCTCCACATATGTGTCATAAATCAAGACAAGCCCACAAGTTAAATTCGATTGACTTCGGAAGCGACAATGCACAAATCGGGGTTCAAAATGCACTGGATGTCACCAAAAGTGGTCTAAATGATATCCGATCGACGAACGGACTTCTCCGTCGCGTTCAAAACATCGAAATTGATCAGAATATAGATATTACAAAATCTAAAGATAAATCAATTAAGTGTTCAAGCTAACAATGTGTCGACACACATATGAGAGTCGAGAAGCTGCGATGATGTTCGAACGACCTCGTTTCATGAAATTGATTGTGCCGTTAGGCTCAAAATATTGAAATCTATCAAATGAGACTACTGCACTCAATTCGGACAAGTTTGTGCAAATGTCGAGTGATTTGGAGTGACAGCACGTAAATCGAGGCTAAAATACACTGGACGTCACTGAAATCAACTCAAATGACATTCGATTGACGAACGGACTTACCATCACTTTCAGAATATTAAAATTGGTCAGGATATAAATATTGCATGACTCGATGAGCAATGAGCAAGCGCTCGAGTCGTCAACGTGCTTGCACATATATCGAGGTCAAAAACCACCGACGCAAGTCAAATGATCTTCGTTCGTGAAATTGATCGCGTCATTGGCTTCAAAACATCGAAATCTATCAAGTAAGACTATTCACACATAATTCTAATGAGTCTGAGTGAAAATTCGAGCGAGCGAAAGTGGCGACGCATATTTTGAGCTAAAATTAACTCAATTTGGTGCCAACTCGAACCAAACGGCCTCCGATTGTGAAACGGACTATGCCATTGCGTTCAGAATATCAGAATAATCTAAGATTGATATATATATATCAACTATATGAATCTGTTGGCAAAAAATTTAGCCAAAGCCACACTCTCAAAAAAAAAAAAGAACCTAATCCCTCCTCCTTGTTCAAACTCTTTAATGGCCTTCAGCAACGCTCGTTCAACGGAAAAAAATATTACGTCCGGTGTCCTACGTGGCTTTACGTCGCGGACTCAATCTATGGGCGACGTGTGTCGGTTTTTTTTGTTTTAGCGGCGGTGATAAGATAGCGGATGCGTAAGACATTTCCCGCCCGACCAACCCGTAAGCATGGTTGGTATTCACCGCGTCGTTTATATACTTAGTCTTGTTGGAATGGAGGAATTTAAAAGAAATATATATGCGATTTAGGATTTAGGGTTAGTTTTTTAGAAAAAGCAGCTCAAGAGAAATAGAAAATTTCATATCCTTTTTACAAAAGAACCATGAAGATGGAGAACGTTGAGAAAATAACAACCAATTTAGTTGAGGATGTATTAAATAGAAATTCATCGGTAATGTTTCTCGTGCATTTTTTCTATGGTTTGTTTGTGATATTCTTGTTCTGTCAGAAGAGAATATGTTCATTACATCCAATTAGAAGCAATTTGGATGCTTTTTTGTTAAATTTTTATTTTTGAGTGTTATTTTGCATCTGTATTCTGTGTACCTCTTTGGAGGGTACAGATCATTTATGGCATTTTTTTCCATTTTAATTTACCTACTTCTTATGATTATGTTTAGGGCATTATAATGGAAGCATTTGAAAAATATTTTAATGATTTCTGGTGGGTATTTTGCATGTGTACTCTGTGTACCTCTTGATCATTTCGACCTTTTTTTCCAGGTTTATTTTGCCAACTTCTTATGATTATGTTTAGGGCATTCCAATGGAAGCATTTTGAGAGTTTAGATGGTTTTGGGTGGTTTACATATGTATTTGTAACTTTTGGAGAGTGATCATTTTGATCTTTTTTCTATTTTTTTTTTTTTTTCCTACTTCTTATGCTTATGTTTAGGGCATTCCAATGGAAGCATTTGAAGGCAGTTTGGATGGTTTCTGGGTGGTATTTTACATATGTACGTATCTTTAGAGGGGAATGTGATCATTTTGACTTTCCGCTTTATTTTGCCTACTTATGATTATGTTTAGGCATTCCAATGGAAGCATTTGAGGCGCTTTGATGGTTTCTGGTTTTTTTGCATCTACTCTATGTACCTCTTTGGAGGGTACGATCATTTTGACCTTTTTTCCCGCTTTATTTTTTGCTTTTTATGATTATATTAGGCATTCCAATGGAAGCATTTGGGCGCTTTGGATGGTTTTGGTATTTTGCATCAGACTCATACCTCTTTGGAGGGTACGATCATTTATGACCTTTTTTCTCGCTTTTTTTTGCCTACTTTGATTGTGTTTGGCATTCCAATGGAACCATTTGGAGGCAGTTTGGATGGTTTCTGGGGTTTTTGCATCTATACTCTGTGTACCTCTTTGGAGGGTACAGATAATTTATGGCCTTTTTTTCCCAATTTTTTTGCCTACTTCTTTTGATTGTGTTTAGGGCATTCCAATGGAACCATTTGGAGGCGCTTTGATGGTTTCGGAAGATTTTTTCATCAGACTCAGGTACCTCTTTGGAGTGATCATTTATTTTTTTTTTCCTACTTCTTTTGATTATGTTTAGGGCATTCCAATGGAACCATTTGGAGGCAATTTGGATGGTGGGGTTTTTTGTATCATACTCAGCTTTTGAGGGTAGATCATTTTGTCCTTTTTCCCGCTTTTTTTTTGCCTACTTCTTTTGATTGTGTTTAGGGCATTCCAATGGAAGCATTTGGAGGCAGTTTGGATAGTTCTGGGAGATTTTTTGTATCTCACTGTACCTCTTTGAGGGTACAATCATTTTGACCTTTTTTTTCATTTTTTTTGCCTACTTCATGATTATGTTTGTGGCATTCCAATGGAAGCATTTGAGGCGTTTGGATGGTTTTGGTGGTTTTTTTACTGTAGACTGTACCTCTTTGGAGGGTACGATCATTTATGGCCTTTTTTTTCCAATTTATTTTTTACTTCTTATGATTATGTTTCATTCCAATGGAAGCATTTGATGTTGATGATGGTTTGGTATTGACATGTATTGTACCCTCTTTGAGGGTATCATTTTGACTTTTTTTAGTTTATTTTGCCTACTTCTTTTGATTGTGTTAGGCATTCCAATGGAAGCATTTGAGGCTTTGGATAATTTTGGGGTTTTTTTGCATCTGCATGTACCCTCTTGAGGGTAGATCATTTATTTTTTTCGCTTTATTTTCTGCTTTCTTATGATTATGTTAGGCATTCCAATGGAAGCATTTGAGCTTGGATGGTTTCGATGATTTTGTCATACTCTACCTTTGAGGGTACATCATTTATGGCCTTTTTCTAGTTTTTTTGCCTACTTATTTTGATTATGTTTAGCATTCCAATGGAAGCATTTGGAGGCGCTTTGGATGGTTTCGATGGTTTTTTGCATCAGACTGTACCTCTTTGGAGGGTACGATCATTTTGACCTTTTTATTTTATCTGCTTAGATTATGTTTAGGCATTATAATGGAAGCATTTGAGGCGCGCTTGATGGTTTGGGTATTACTCAGACTCACTTTGAGGTACGATCATTTTGACTTTTTTTGCTTTATTTTGCCTACTTCTTTTGATTGTGTTCATTCCAATAAAAGCATTTGAGGTAATTGATGGTTTATTTGTATCGTATTTTTAACATATTTTTGTATCTGTTGAAGCAAATAACGAAATGTCAGATGCGTGATGTCTAATGACCCAAATTTGGGAAACTCCTCGCACCAGATGAAACAGGCGTATGCCTATCGCGGACTATGCACATCAAATTGGCTTCGGGGGAAGGACTACATTATTGGCCAAACTCAAAGAAATTGAAATCAAAAGATTTTCTATGTGCAAAAGCTCTGAAGAAGTCTCCGCTAAATGGCTTAACAAAATTAAAAGTTGATACAAGAACATTGTCCACCCATGATTAGATTCTCTGTGATTGGAGGGAATTGGACAATTAAAAACATACGTAAAAGTCATAATCATTCTTTGGCGGCCGACCTACATCTTCGTGATCACACATGATGCATTGAGAAGGCCCGTGGAAGACAATGACAGAGGTCGATTAGAGCAACCGATGCATTTACTATCTAACCGGAAAGTTGGCGAGAGAATATCGTTCACAAAAGAGATGCTTTCAATTTTATTCGAAAGAGAAAAGATCGAGGATTGCTAATGGTGACAGAATGCATTAATACAAAAGAAAGGCAAGCATGGATGGGATGTTTGTAATGGGATGCAAGATGAGTTGATTACTTAGTAAGTTTTTTTTTAGCAATGGCATGTCTAGATAGAATATGATTATTTTGGGATGTGATAATTTTGATACAAGCTATCACTCAATAAATATAATCGTTTGTGCCCCTCTTGTTGGAGTGAATCATCACCGGCAAAATGTATTATTTGGAGTAGCCTTTTTTATCGAACAATTGAGTCATTCTCATGGCTATTCCAAATATTTCTTGATGAATGACACATCCTATAACAATATTCATCGATCAAGATCAAATGGCGAGCTATCAAATTGTCGCATACTCATCATAGGTTGTCCAATGGCATATTTCAAAGAAAGCTCCTTCCAAGGTTCATTGCTTTAATAGTAATAAGATAAGCAAGGCTATTTTATAAATGCATGAGTAAGTGTGACTGAGGAAGAGTTTAAAGAGGCTTGGTCCGCCATGCTAGAAGAAGGCAATTTGCATGATCATGCTTGTATGAGCTTTATAAGATTAGATCCAAGTGGTCCACCGATTCGAAGGACTCATTCTATGGGCATCTTGTCAACGCAACGTGAGTCCACGAACAATATACGGAATATCTAAACCAACAAGTTCGCTCACGATTATTATTTCTTGGGGTTGGAAACATGTCATCGAATGAACATGATGAAGACTTCAAGGGCCATCGACATCTGCTAAGACCCAATTCTAAAATAAAGCTATGTTTTATACAAGAAAGGTTTACACTATGTTTGAAGAGAATTTTTGCATGGAGTTGGAGGCCTATCGAACTAAGTCGATGACAAAGACCATGGAGTATTTGGAGAAACTTAGAGAATAAAAATGCATCCAAAATATGGACCGTATTTGATAGACTACCCTAGAAGTAACTTGTACTTGCAAAAAATTTGAAATGATGGGATTACTTGTGCTCATCAGACGTGAGTTCTTAGTCGAAGATGTTAAGATTCCATAAGTATCTTCTCACGATGGTCTACCGAGCAAAGAGGGATATTTACATTGATAGTGCATACAAAAATTAAGAGATGTGGCAAGCAGATGGAAATGCTACCGCATTATTTTTTGAACCACATAAGTCGATATGCATATCAAATAAGCATCAGGGCATAGGGCAATCAGAGAGCTGAGGACTATATGCTTGGATCCCTAAAAAAACTATATGATGATGTCGACTCTATAATAAGTGGGAAATTCTCCTCATGACAAAGCTTAAGAAGAAGAAGTCAACCACAGATAAGTGGAAAAGACATATTAAAAGATCCAATTACAACGCCCAAAGGGTGTTTCCAACTCAAGGCTTAAGGGATATTGGGAGAGATCTAAGAAAGCCAAGAGTAATTTTTTATTTGTGTATTATGTTATAGTATTTTAAATATTGTTGTTAATCTTCAAACCCTTCTACTTTTTTTGTTGCAGAAACTATAGTACAGTCTGATAGTGTTGCTAAATGTGTTTCATCACAAGTTGCATCACCTTTCTATGCCGAGTATTTTTCGAGGTGCATATCACACATCGATGTCGTAAGAAATCATCAACTAATATGATGTTCTATATGCGTGAATTTAACTCGAGCTACAATAAATCAGAGGGTACACTAACGATGATGGATATTATTTCGAAAATATTTTGATGCATGACATTATTGGTTAATCTTTCACCAATGATTTAGGTCCCAAAGATGACTCTTTAACTTAATGAACACCAAGATGTTTTGACTATTTTTAGTGTGGGATTTTGTCACCGATTTGTAGCTCTTAAGCAAAAGTGATTGAGTTAATCTAGAGGACCTGTAATCATCGATGTAGCAATAAATATGTGCAATAAATACGGTATTTCCTTTTTCATTATTTTGTATGATTAAATAATGTTCATTATATTCTAGTTCATGCAATTTGAAAGCTATTTGGATGATATCTGGGTGTTTTTTTCATCTATACTCAGTGTTCCTCTTTAGATGGTACATATTATTTATGACCTTTTTTTTCAGTTTATTTTGCCTACTTCTTTTGATTATGTTTAGGGCATTATAATGGAAGCATTTGGAGAATGTTTTAATAGTTTCTGGTGATTATTTTGTATCTGTATTTTGTGTAACTCTTTGGAGGGTACAGATCATTTATGGCATTTTTTTTCCATTTTAATTTGCCTACTTCTTATGATTATGTTTATGAGCATTACAATGGAAGCATTTGAGGCTGGAGTTTTGGTGATATTTTGCATTCAGATATTTGAGGAGGATCATTTTTTTGGCTTTTTTCCCGCTTTATTTTGTTTATTCTTATGATTATATTTAGGCATTATGGAAGCATTTGAGGCTTGGATGGTTTCTGAGTTTACATTCAGACTGTACCTCTTTGAGGGTACATTTTGGCTTTTTTTCCATTTATTTTGCCCGCTTAGGATTATATTTAGGCATTATAATGGAAGCATTTGAGGCGCTTGGATGATTTTGTGATTTTTAGCTGTATTTATGTGTACTTTGAGGGTACCATCATTTTTTTTTTTCCTAGTTTATTTTGCCGCTTCTTATGATTATGTTTAGAATTCCAATGGAAGCATTTGAGGCAATTTGATGGTTGAATATTTTACATATATGTACTCAGTTTTTGAGTATGATCATTTTTGACTTTTCAATTTATTTTACCATGATTATATTTAGCAATACAATGGAAGCATTTTGCTTTGGATGGTTTTTGCAGGATCTCAGATCTATTGAGGGTACGATCATTTGACTTTTTTCTCAATTTATTTTGCTTGTTTCATGATTATGTACATTATAATGAAAGCATTTGGAGGTCGCTTTGGATGGTGTGTGGTTTTTATATGTACTGTGTACCTCTTTGAGGGTACATCATTTTTGACCTTTTCCAATTTTTTTGCCCGCTTCTGAGATTATGTTTGGCATTATAAATGGAAGCATTTGGAGGATTGTTGGATAGTTGTATCTCAGATCCTGTACTTTGAGGGTACATATCATTTTGACTTTTTTTTAATTTTTTTTTGCTTTCTTATGATTATATTTCATTCCAAATGGAAGCATTTGATGCTTGGATATTTTTGGGTGGTATTTTACATCTCAGATTGTACCTCTTTGGAGGGTACATCATTTATGTTTTTTCCCAATTTTTTTTTCTTATGCTTATGTTTTACATTCCAATGTAAGCATTTGATACTTTGATGGTTTGGGGTATTTTTTGTCAGACTGGTACCTCTTTGGAGGGTACGTGATCATTTATGGCCTTTTTTTTCCAGTTGTTTTTCCTGCTTCTTATGCTTATGTTTAGGGCATTCCAATGAAAGCATTTAGATCGCTTTGATGGTTTATTTATTTTGCATCTATTGTATTTACAATATTCAGTAATTGAAAATAATTATTATATAATTAAATGTTAAAAGTTATCTGCTTTGGTTACATAGTATAAATAATTAAATTTTCATTGCAATGCTAAAAACAAATACTAATTTAATAATAAATTAATTTATTTTGTTTTGTTTCATCTAAATAAATAGACAAGTCGTTGATAAGGTTCAAGTTAATATTCAACTTCATTTCACTCGAATGAGCATACTAAGAATACATATGAGCTAATTTTTTAACTTATTTTCATAATAAAAAAAATAACACCAATCATAATTGTATTTTAATACATATGTTAAAATTAAAGTCAAAATATCATGATTTTACAATCAAAATTTACTTACACCAGCCACAATAATTTTATAATAAAACTTTTATTAAAAAAAGGTAATCCCTAATGGCCAGTAATCCCTAAATTAATTTTATCATTAATTTTATGCATTTTGTTGGATAACATTTTTTTATGCATTCGGCTCATAACAAAATGACCATACCATAAAAAATGATTTTAAATGCAATTCTTTTCAAGAAAAAAAACCAAATCTATAAGATAAAAAATTATGAGAGTAAAATATCATCCTGAGTAAAATATCGTGAAATCAAACTATATGAAAGAAAAAGAAGTTACAAATAGCAGAGTTAAATATCATCCCAGATCCATAAACGATCCATGCACTTCAACAAAAACATCTAAGTCTTCGAAGCCACAAACCGATGCATACAAAATCTTATATCAAACTAAATACTATTGTTCTCACTTTGATTTTAAGTCCCAAACAAAATGTATAAAATTCAAAATATTCATCTTCTTTGGCCAATCGGTGGTCCCCTACCATCGGAGGTTTATTGATTGCCGCTTCCATGTATTTGCTGACAAACATTCAAGTAAATACTATTTTCTGACGGTATCCCACTCACCATTTCGATTGGCCATTTCGATCGCCGAAAAGAGGCCAAGATCTTCAACAAGTAATTTGATCTAAATAGCTAATAAAATCTCAAAAAGTTCGTGAAAAAAATGAAGAAAACCAAATTTGAAATCGTTATAATCTCGTGAAGAATGCTCTTATGGGTTGGTTTGGGTAATGAGTCGTAAAAATACGTGCCCTCGATTAATATGCAACCAGAGTATCCAAGATCGATTATCTATAACCGGCGAAGATTAACTCACCTTGACACACTAGTGACATTTGATAAACATTTTGCTTTCCATCTTTAGCCGCACTGCATAACTCGCAGAAGAGAACGACATACATTATAGCTTTTATCTAAATAAACAAGAATCAATCATGATACCCAACATTCTTGTGGGTAACATACCCAATGCAAGCATGAAATGTACAAATAGGGGACACCGAAGAGCGAATACTTCTGGCCAAGAAACGTAAGGCATCAATGTGTGCATCTGAGATATTGATCCGAGAACTCATCGATCTCGCAATAATGATATTCCTACATGAATACTATATATCACCCCGCAAGTGATAATATTTTAAAGTGATCTTAATTAAACGAATAGGTTATTTTATGTATGAAGGAGTCGATTGAGGATGACTTACTTGTCACAAATCGAGCATGACGTGTCAATAAGATCGATCGCTTGCAAAATGCGATGAGAACTCAATAACATGAAGTGCTCTTTGTGCAACGAAATTACTGATGATGAAAGTTAGTGATCAAGAGCCGATTCACTATGAATAAAGGATCGAAAGATGATTTATACCTGACCGATGCTCCACCACAACGATATGTGTGGGTCATCGACCTTTATTAGCTCATCTCACCTATAAAAAATTTAGTGATGAAGAGCATTAACTCATTGATCTCGAGATGATTCTACCCGATTAATGCTCCTCCACCACAACAATAGCTGTCATCGACCTTTAGGCTCATCTTAACCTATAAAAAATTTAGTGAAAACTATTTCTATTATCTCAAATTTAAAAGAAAGTAACTTAATACCTCTCACCTTTCATTTGAGGAGGCCACCACATCACTTATTCTTGCTCGAGACTGTAAGTGTGAAGGGGAAGTAACAGCTTTCCTCTTTCTTATCTGCCGAGCTTTAACACCACGCTCAATGTCACATTACAGGTGTCGGAGCATCGTCATGTGTAGTGGTGGCCTCCACAAGAACTTCTCCACAATTCCACATGGGCTTCCTTAACATCCTCCTGGGTTTTACCTAGCCTCCCCTGTGGGTACCCTCCACAGGGAAGCTCAGTAGCCTCCTCAAGAGTTTCCCCAGTGACCCCCACAGAACCTCCCCACATTTGGGGTGGTAAGACTCACGCCTGCAAGAACTTTCGAGCAAGAAGAACCCGTAAATCAAGCCCATCCATCTTCTCCTCACATCGTTGCAAAAAGACGACATCACTTTCAAGTCCAAACCTGCAAGATTCCTCCACCGCAAAAATCTATCTGGGTAAGAAGCAGCAAGAAACACTGACGGGAGAATATCGAGGAGAGACATAAGGAGAATGGGCCGCACTAATTGGACTTAAAATGGATCTACGCTACATGTGTAGATTGTGTAATACCAAGGGAGCCAGTTCTCCTTCTAATATGTCCTAATAAAAGACATGCATGGTAAACCAATAAAAATATGAAGACATACAAATAATAAAGACATTCTTATATGAAGTAAGTGATATTATTATATGTCACTGTCCTCCCAAACCAAGAAAGCATTTTTGAAACTCTATTTTTGCCCATCGCAAAGATAATGGCTTTCATGTGATCGGATGACCTTGATGCTTATGCTCAACCGCCATATCTACAATGAATATTTTAAACAAGAAACTTCAACACATTAAATTAAACAGATTGAGATATAAAACATACCATCGAAGAGAGTGACAAAGCCACTCATGTAACCAATGCCTCAGTCTCAATCTTTGATGCAATAACATCAAATTGGGAAACTAAAGTCCCAAATGGCCTCTCTCATTGTATTCAAAGAATCTATCTATGTCATCGCGTAGTAATCAATTCATGCCACCAATTGTGATATACAAAAAATAGATTTAACAAGAGAAAACGATGTACAACCGCATAAACTGCTATGCAACGATCCATTCAATTCTCGTCATTCTCAGTGAAAATCAAAAAGAGGATTTCTCCATAACCTCCTCCGTTGCATCCCTATCATTAATGCAACTTCATCGGGTGAAAGGAATGTCACCACCCAACAAGAAAGCTTGCTTTTATGTCCCAAATGACAGATCGATGTAATGGCGAAATGCTTAATTCTGGAATCCAGAATTGATGGAGATGCCTTAAAATTTTCTTCATCAATAAAGCGTCATATTATCGAACACAGTTCTCAGTATGATCTCAGTTATCCTTTTCCCGCAGGATAAACTTCAAAAAGTCAAGCAATTATCTCAGACCTCCAAAGAGGTAATACAAGATGCAAAATACAACCCACAACCATCCAAACCGCTCCAAATGCTTCATTATAATGCCCTAAATATAATCATAAGAAGGCAAAATAAATAAAAAGCTAAAATGATCTGTACCATCTAAAGAGGTACACATAGTACAAATGCAAAATACCACCCAGAAATCATCCAAACTGCCTCCAAATGGTTCCATTGGAATACCCTAAACATAAACAAAAGATGTAGGCAAAATAAAATGGAAAGTCAAAAAATGATCGTAATTCTAAAGAGATACTGAGTACGATGCAAAATACCACCCAGAAACCATCCAAATTGCCTCCAAATGCTTCCATTGTAATGCCCATAAACATAATCATAAGAAGTAGGCAAATTAAACTGAGAAAAAGGTTATAAATGATCTCAGACTTCCAAAGAGGTACAGAGTACTGATGCAAAATACCACCCAAAAAATCAAAGCTCCAAATGCATTGGAATGCCCTAAACATAATCATAAAGAAGGCAAAAAAAAATTGGGAAAGAAAATGATCACTTCCAAAGAGGTACACAAAGTACATATGCAAAAAATACCCAAATAATCCAAACTGCCTCCAAATGCTTCCATTATAATGCCCTAAACATAATCCTAAGAAGCAGTAAAATAAACTGAAAAAGTCAAAATGATCTGTACCTCCAAAGAGGTAGAGCAGATGCAAAATATACCCAAACCATCCAAACCGCCTCCAAATGCTTCCATTATAATGCCCTAAACATAATCCTAAGAAGTTGGCAAAAAAACTGAAAGTTATAAATGATCCACCCTCCAAAGAGGTACACAGTACAGATGCAAAATACCACCCAAAATCATCCAAACGCTCCAAATGCTTCCATTGAATGCCTAAACATAATCATAAGAAGTAGGCAAAATAAACTAAAAAAGTCAAAATGATATGTACCCTCCAAAGAGGTACATTGAGTACATACCAAAAAATATCCAAAACAATCCAAATCTCCAAATGCTTCATTATAATGCCCTAAATATAATCAAGAAGGGCAAAATAAATGAAAAAAGAAAATGATATGACTCCAAAGAGGTACACAGAGTACGATGCAAAATACCAGCCATCCAACCGCCTCCAAATGCTTCCATTATAATGCCCTAAATATAATCATAAGGGCAAAATAAATTGAAAGTCAAAAAATTTGTACCCTCCAAAGAGGTACAGAGTACGATGCAAAATACCTCCAAAATCATCCAAATCCTCCAAATGCTTCCATTGGAATGCCCTAAACATAATCATAAAAAAAAATTGAAAAAGAAAAATGATCAGATCCTCCAAAGAGGTACAGAGTGATGCAAAATAACCCTCGAAACCATCCAAACGCCTCAAATGCTTCCATTGAATGCCCTAAACATAAAATAAGAAGTAGGCAAAAAAAATGAAAAAGGTCAAAATGATTACCCTCCAAAGAGGTATACAGAGTACAGATGCAAAATACCTAAAACCATCCAAACATCAAATGCTTCCATTGGAATGCCCTAAACATAATCATAAGTGCAAAATAAACTAAAAAAAAGTAAAATGATCCTCAGACATAGAGAAGACAGATAAAAATATCACCCAAAAATCATCCAAACCATCATTGCTTACATTTGAATATAATGAACATAATCTCAAGAACAGCAAGAAAATTGGAAAAAAAGTGATGTTATGTACCTCGAGAGGTAAGAGAGTACGATACAAAATAACATATAAAAACCCAATCTTTCACTGATGGAGAAGAAGAGTAAACCCTAAATTCATTCAAGTTCGGAATATGTAAATACCTCATGTAGTACACCTCAATTTTGATATATCACGAGCAAGGTCGGACGTCATCGAGAGGAGCTGCTAGAAAAAATCCTTCAAAGAAAGCCCTAAACCGCTCGTGACTAGGAATGTCAACGCCTAATGTTTCTCGCTCTTCTCCCGCTTTTGAACGAGATGGGCCGAGTGGGGAAGTATAAACGGGCGTGAATACGCCATCCCTTTACGCCGCCGGGAATGCTCGTCCGCTATCTCGCCCGTTAATCGCTAAAACAAAAAAAAAAATTGCATCGCATCCATAGATTGAGTCCGCACGCTATGTGGACTCGACGTAATATTTTCCGTTCAAACGAGCCGCTCGTCAAAATGCCCGCTCGGCAACCCAAAACCACTGCAAGAAAACGGCAAGCCGAAAAAAGAAAACGAAAAGGGGCATTATCTCGTGCATGGCATTGTCTCCGCCTTCCCTTCTCTCATCCAAACCGCAAGCCTCCTCAAGAACCGCTCTTCCGTTCGTCTCCTTCAAACCGCAAGGAGAGAACGGCAGCAAACAAGGGCTCTTTCTCTTTCTCCGAACGCAATGTCGAGTTGAGGGAAGCTATATGCCATTGCCATTGATATCCTACAAAGAGATCTCTGACCTTTCTCATTCAAGCAAAACCGCAAACCACTCTCGGCTCGGCAAAATGAGAAAAGGAATGGCAAACCTCGAAACCGCAGGCTCTCCACGATTTTCTTCATCCGAATCCGCAAGCCTCACTGCATGGCAGTGTTCCTCTCTCGTGGACATTGCTGGGTTGGTGGACGTTCCAGAAGAGGACACGCCTCCTTCTATTACCCGCTGCCGCAAATCCCACCACCGTTCCGCAAGCCCACTGGCACTCTCCTGCAGCCCAGCAATCAGTCCTCCGCATCGGCTCAAAACTGCCGGCGACATCCCGCGTCCCAACGCCGCCGGCGCCGTCCGTTCCGCGCCTGCTCGCGTTCCGCGTCATTCCGGCCTGCAACCCGTTCGCCTGACCGCGGCTCCGCGTTTCACCCGTGACCGTTCTCCGACCGCACTGCACCAGCGTTGCCCGGCCCGCTCCGCTGTAAGCGTCCCGCTGACCGACCCGCAAATCCACTACAACGCCTGATCCGTGACCCGAACCCGCAGACCCGAAACCGCTGCCAGACCCGCGCGCCAGCCCTTCCTTGACCCGCCAGCAGCCCTTCCATGACCCGTTTAGCCCTTCCTTGACCCGTCCAACCTCCAAACTAACCCAAACTTATCATTTTCGCTCACAAATGGGAAGAATATCATAGAAATTCTTCTTGATTTTCGCGTCGCTTCCCTCACTTATCCATTTTCGCATTTCTGCGGATCAAAAAGAACATCAATAAGTAATTCTTCCTTTATGTCAGCCTCGCTTTACATTCCCAACCGATACCTAACCCAATTCCTTGCGAGCCGCAACGCTGAAAAATATGTCAATGGATTTGTGAATGTGAATATATATATACATGCTTGTGTTGCAGGTTTGAAGATCTTGTAGGTGACGAGAAGAAAAAATGGTGTCAAGACAATCCCGCTACGCTTCAATAGATACCGAGTAAGCCACCACTCTGGATGTCACTCCCCCAAGACGAATGTCAAAATTTTCCTAATTTCTACTTAAATAAAATTGAGATAATATATATATATATATATATGTATATATATATATATATATATATATATATATATATATATATAATATTGTTGTATATTTTTCTTTCAGTTTAAAGGTCTCATGCTCAAAGAGCGACGAGATGAATCGCAAGTCACCACTGCTACTCAACAGATGTAGAGCAAGCAAAAAACTCGACGCACAACATGGGGATGATGCAGGGCCAAAAATTTTGTCAAATCTTTTGACTTAGAAAAAAGGGAGGGTAAAACTAGCTAACTTTGGAGTGCTAAGTAAGAAAATCTACAATTAATTTTATAGCGTCAAATGAAAAAAGGGGAGAGCCCTTTAAAGCAAATTTTAAAAGAATATAATATTCATTTAAAATATAAGTGAAATTTGGGGAGGTTAATATTAAACTCATAAACTTTGGGAGGCTAATACTAAACTCACAAACTCTAATTGCAATATTCTATGGCTTAAATTGAAGCAAAGTGAGTTCCTTTTCTTGCAAATTTCTTAAAATTAAGCAAGCTTTAATTAGAATTGGGGGAATACTAAACTCATCAAACTTGCAATAAATTCAAAATCTAAGGATGAAAATTGAGGTTTAATAACTCTTATATGAATGTGGAGGTGATTACTATGCTACTAATACATAAGTAATAAAGCAATAAATGTTGAAATCAAAGATAAATTATCAAAATTGATATAAATTGAGTATAATCATGTTGAAAAATTACAAAAAAACTCAACAAGTAAACTAAGTAATAGCTTAAACTACAATCTAAATCATAATTCTCGCCCAGATCAACTCTTCATAAGCAGAAGATATACTAAATCAAAATCTACAAAAATAATATACTAAATCAAAATCTACAAAAAATCATATTCCCCTTTGATCAAAAAACTAAGAAATTTCATTCTAATTATGATTTTAAAATCAATGATTTCATTAATTATGAAATAAATTTATAAAAGCATGTCCCACACTATGTCGAATGCTTAAATTTCAAGTGTCGAGGATGCAGTTTTTCTTTAGTCGACTGGTCCGGGTTAACAAAACCTAAAACCTATAATAAGAGTTTCAAAAGTAGATCTAATCCTCTGTTAGCAGCTAAACAGAGTTGACAAGATCTAAAGCTTTTAAACATATTCAAATTATTCAAACATAAAATTACCTAAATTACTATACACCCGCATGGGCCCCAACACTATGTTGAATGCTTAAATTCAAGTGTCTGAGGATGCTGTGCGGGTTGGTTTCCAGTTTAGCCTTAGGACTAGGTCTGGGTTAACAAAACCTAAAAATATATAATTAAAGTTTCAAAAGTAGATCTAATCCTCTGTTAGCAGTAAAGAGACAGATCTAAAGCTACATACTCAAATTAATCATAATTTTCAAATATCAATCCAAAACTATTCAAATGAAACTCTATCATTAAAAACGTAAATCAAAATCAATCTATCCACCTTCGCAATTATTGTCGATGACAAATTAAGAAACTTTCACAAAGGAGCAATGTCAAATCAAGTGTTCTATGTTCACTCTCAATCAATCTCACGCATAAGGATGTGGCCTGTCCTCAATTGCGGTTTGGCCAAGAGCTACGAAGTGGTTATGACTGAGTCCTCTCGACGGTGGTTTGGCCCATTATATTACGATCACGATCAGTGTATGCTTCCCAATGGCTCGCCTTTGAGTTGTGAATCATAGGGTATACTTGATAGAAAAATCTCCTTCTAAGGTGGACTTAAAATTATCTCCTTAGACAAACACCTCCCTAGGTCTACAAGGATTTCTTGGATGACGTAACCCATGTGTTGCTGATGAGGATCCTTCTGTTAGGTTGGGTTGACTACCTCCTCTGACTGATAGGACCGCGACCATGATGGATCTGGGACGCAATCCATCATTCCCCAACCATCCGGTTTAAGCTAAAGTGATAAATTTCATATCTTAAACTCTAAAACTCTACATGTTACTATTACATACATTTTGCAATCTAACGACTTTTAATCGAAAGTTCTCTCACTTATTGGGAAGGTAATTAACTATAGTGCTTCATGCTAGAAACCAAGAACTAGATCTAAAGTCCTCACCAAATGAGGATGAAATCTCTGGGTAGTATCTTATCTACTATTCCATCTGCCTTCTAAAAATTACACCGATACTTTAAAATCACTCTTTTTATAGAAGAGGTCGGTGGCAAATTTTCGGAGCCCACAATGATATATTATCTGTAGCTGTCATGCTATTAATTTTCTTCCAGCCATCATCCCTTGAAAATGCATAATAAATGTGAAATAAAAAAAGAGAGAAAGACAAAGGTCGAGAAATGTGAAGTAACTCGCTTACTTCAATACTACACATCCTTTCTTGGCTTTTTTTTCACAAACAATTTTGGATATAATCTTTTGCTTACGATCGAAAAATGTGCATACATATGAGTTCATAAAGAAGTTATTTCTCTCTAATGATACTTTAAAATTACATGCATGATTTTTTTGAGAAATAGTTCTTAATCGATGCTTCCCGCCACCTTGATAGTTATCAATCGCTAAGCCATCCATTGAGTTTCAAGAAAATTAATTTTCTACAAGAAAAGTATAATGCGGTCTTGATCGCCTCCAAACCCAATCGATTTGATAAGTATACGCCTCTTCGGGAAAACTAGCGCCGTATGAACTACATGCATTGATTGTCTAAATCGATTGGTTAGTGAGGATATTTACACCTCTCTTGAGGGAAAATGAGCCTCCGTATGAACTACGGGCCTTGATTTCCAAATTGGTCACCGGCAGGACACACCTCTCGAGAAAAAATTGAGTCCAGTATGAATTATGGCGTTGATCGCCCAAACCCGGTCCCAACGAGGACAGGACGCCTCTCTCGAGAAAATTAGAGTCTCGTCGTATGAACTACGAGTATTAATCAACAAAACAAATAACCTTCTTTTTAGAAGAAAGTCAGAGTTTTGTTGTCAAAATAAATTTTTTATTATTATCATCTTAGCTCATGAACTGTGGATAATTTCTCATCCAACGCAATAAAATATTAGAGCATATGGGAGAAAACTGTGTCTCCTTATTTGACCTCAAGAGGGGAGGGGGGGTTATAGATCCACAATAGGGGTAAAAAAGGAATAAAAAAATATTTAAATAGATTTTGAAATTTTTGCACTCAAATATATCATTCTTTTTATAAAAGTGAAAAAAAGGAAGAAAACAAGAAAAAAATCAGAGAAATTGTCAAAATAATAAAGAAATTCAATATTTCGTCATTTGTGCTCATGGCCGTTTACTTACGCATGTCAGCCTAGATTGCGCATGATGCCCTGAACGGTCATGCGCCGTGCCTAATGCTCTGGGCTCAGGTGCGCGCCCAGCGCTGCTACCTCAGACGACGCTACTTCTTGCCAACATCCTGAGGCCTCGCACACCTGCCTCCCACGCCATGCGCGGCCGCTATGCACGCGGCGCAATGTCCCGACATTCACATGTGCTATACGTAGTTCCACAACCTCACATGGCCGCTCGCAACATATTCGTGCCTCATGCACCTGTGTTATTGGTCTCTTGCTTCCACTTCTGTGATCATAGTCATGTGCTCCCATGAAGATCTATTCTCTCAAACTATATTTAAAGCAAAGAAGAACCCGCAAATTTCATTAACATTTAAGAAGTTGTTATTTTCAATTATTTGGCATGTATTTTTCGATGATAGAGATAATATCATCCAAAAATAGGAGGCAACTGATATGTTACTAAAAACTCTACTAGTTGAAGCACGAATTTTGATATTGAAAGCAATCTAATTTTGAGTCGAGACTAGCCCATATTAAGTACTTAAAATATAATTGAAAACTTTGGAATATCAAATAATCTAAATAGCTTTAAATATGGAGAATCGAAGCGTCTTGTGAGCGATCAAACAAACCTAAGATCTCTTAATTTCGACTTTGAGCATTTCAAATACTTAAAATACATTAGATGATTGAATGAATCATTTTGAGTTGTCCGATGGATGGTTTGGATTTTTTTATATATTTTTCACTCTCATAATACCATCATTCTTCACAGAGGGAGCGAAGTAAAAGAGAGAGCTTTGAGACTCAGAATCTCAAAGCATTACTGTCGATCCAACCACGTCACGCCGGGCCATCATCATCGCCATCACGGCCATTTGCCGACATCGCCGGTCACTACCGCTAGCTACCATCGGATCACCGGCTAACGCTACCGCCATCACCATCATCATATCACCGTACCGCCAATCACCAATCACCACTACCGCCGCCGAAAGTCACGGATCACCGTTTGCCAATGCCGACGTGGCCTTATCAAACTATCACCTCAAGGCCCGCTAATCCATGAGTTGTCACAAAACTTACTCTTAAACCATCCTTCTCCAACTTTGGAGAAATGATAATAATTGTAATAAAAGTTGATGTAGTGAAATTATTTTTAAGTGGGCTAGGCCCCACGATTTTTCTCTTATTGGATTTTTCACATAAAATTCGAGATTCTCAAACTCTTTATATATGCGAATTTTTTGTAACGAGCATGAATTCTCCTCTTACCAATTCAATCTTCTTGCGTAATAATAATTATATAATATTATATTATTAAAATCTAAATATAAAATTATATTTAGACTACACAATAATTTCCTTTGGAGTTCATTTTATCTGAATTAACTATTCTAGTCCAACCATTGAGAGAAATGAACAAATTTTAAAAGGAAATTTATAAAAAAATTAACATTTTGAGCATAAATATGGGATAATTTAATAAAGAACAAAAACATCTTCATTAAATCGTTTTATAAGTCAAGATAATATTTTCAACCAACTCAGCACGTCACATCACGACTTAATTTTTATAATTTTTAAAAGCATTTCTATATTATTTTTTACTATTAAAAAGTATAATAGAAACCGGAAATTTTAATTTAATTAAATCATACATTATAAACTAGTTATTATTTAGTGTTAGTTTACTTGATTATATATTAAACTTATGTAAAGTAATAAAAAAGGCCAAAGTTATGATTGTTGTGCAAGAAGATCCGGATCGGTAGAGTAGAAAAATTGCCTTAATATCATTACAAGTTTAACAATAGTGAGACCAAGATTTTTAAATCAAAACTCAAAAGAGAAAAATCAACCCAGCCCATTTAAAATAATTTTACTATATCAAATTATGTTACACTATTATAATTTCTCCAAAGTTGGAGAATAATAGCTTATAAGAATAATTTTTGTGACAAGTTTCACTAAATTAGTGATGAAAGCCTTGCTTGAGGTGGTAGTCTGATGACCTAACGAAAACTATTGAAAGATAGGTGGCGTTGGTAGAACTGCAATGGAACGCGCGATCCCACCAATGCACGCGTGGTGACCGATGGTGACTAACGGGTGGCCGGCGGCGGCCGGGTGGATTGTGGCCGCGGGTGCGGTGATGATCGATGGTGATCACGGTGCGGTGGCGTGGTATGGCGATTGATGATCCGATATCGAATGATTATTTTGAGATTCTTCGAGTCTCATCATTCTTTGCTGGGGTCCCCTTCATGTGAAGAATGAGAGGCTATTTATGATTATGTGACATTTCTATAAATATGCAAAATAAAACTATTTCATCGGATAATCAAAATGATTCATTCGATCATCGATATATTTTAAGTATTTGAATGTCAAATCAAATCGAATTAAGAGATCTTGGCTTGTTAGATCATATTCAAGACTCGATACTATAAACACCCATATTTAAGAGCTATTTGGATATCGATATCTCAAAATTTTTAATTATATTTTAAGTGCTTGATCTAATCGACTTAGAATCAAATTACTTTCGATATCAAGATTCGCTTCAACTAGTAAGTTTTCGTGACATAACTATTAAAATCATTTGATTAAATTTATTACTCTAATTAAACATTTAAAATCTTGTGTGTGCATATATATATATATATATATATATATATATATATATATATCGGTCGAAAATGGTAGAATAAAATTTCCGCCTGTTGGAAATCCAAGCATAGATAGTTGAAAAGTTAATAAGAAACTTCAGAATTTTTACATGAAAAAACCTAGGAAGAGAGTAAAAAACCACGGGGCCTAACCCACTAAAAATGCTCCACTATATATTTGTTTTGAAATACAAAGTTTAAGTTTTCCTGATAATAGGATTACAAAGTTGTATGTGAGAGCATGACGGAAATCTAGAATCAGACAATAATTTTAGTTGATTGAAGGTAAATGTGACAAATGAATAGCTGAATTATATTGGTATGTGAAATGTTAGCAGTGGATGGTGAGTGACGAGGTGGTGACCAATAGTGGGTCAACATGGTGGCACGGTATTGGAGTGGTGTCGACGGCGGCCGGTGGTGGTAGCGATGACCCAGCGGTGGTCGAAGGACTAAGTGGTGGCCGACGCGGTGACCAGGGTATGAACTGCGACCAATGATAGCGGCCGACAGCCGACGGTTAATATGGTGGTGAGTCTGCAGGTGACCAATGGTGAGCGCGAGACCGATGCGGTGAGACAGTGGTCAGCAGCGGTCCATGGCGAACGGCGCAGTGGTGGTGGCATGGGACCGGTGGTGGCATGGCGATGCGACGGCGGGTGGCGATGACCGACGGTGGTGGTCGCGGACGACGGCGGCACGATTATGTTTGAGTTCTTCAAGCCTGAGAGTTCTCTCTCCTCTTTAGCTTGACCTCCCCTCATGTGAAAAATAATGAGCTTTTTATAGATTAGAGGAGTGACTTTTTTGCAAATACATGCAAAATTTAAATCACTCCATTGGACGGCTCAAAATGATTTCCTTGATCATCTGATGTATTTTAAGTATTTGAATGCTCAAATGAAGTCGAATTAGATTTGTTAGATCTTGTCATGACACTCCATTTAATTATAAACACTCCATATTTAGGAGCCAATTAATATAAAAAAGTTTTCAATAATTGTTTGAACTATATTAGTCTTGACTTAGATTCATATTACTTTCGACATCAAGATTCGTTCTTTAACTAGTAAATTTTTCAGTGTCATATCAGTTGCCCCTCTTTTTTGGATGCATTACTTATTTCATCCAAAAATATATTAACTTTTTTTAAAGTAAAATAACTTTACTTATTATTACTATATGTATTAATTTATTTATTAACTAATTAATTATTAATGTTTATTTATTTGATTATATATATATATATATATATATATATATATATATATATATATATATATATATAGTCTTGATTTTTTAATTAAATGATAATGATTTTTTAATGTCATAATGTTTTTTTTAAATAATGTCATATGAGGAGAGAGAGTTTTTTAATTAAATAGCTGACAAACACTAATCATAATGAGGAGAGAGTTTTTTTTTAATTAAATGTCATAATGAAGAGAGGGAGTTTTTTTTTTTTAAATTACATGTTATAATGAGGAGAGGGTTTTTTAATTAAATGATTGACAAACACTAGCCATAATGAGGAGAGCATTGTTTTAATTAAATAACTCACAAACGCTAGCCATAATGAGGAGAGAGAGTTTTTTTAATTAAATGGATAGCAAACACTTGTCATAATGAAGAGAGGTTTTTTTAAATAAATTGTTGGCAAACGTTAGCCATAATGAGGAGATAAGTTTTTTTTTTAATTAAATGACTGACAAACGCTAGCTATAATGAGGAGAATGTTTTTTTTTTAAATTAAATGGCTGATAAATGCCAGCCATAATGAGGAGAGATTTTTTTTTATAAATTTATTATCTCTTTGTCACTATAGTGGATCTATAAAACTCTTCAAGTAAGAGACACAATTTTCTCATATGCTCAGTATTCTTCTTATGGATGAAATTATTTAGCGTAAGTTCAGGGGTTAAGGGTAATTTTTTTCTTTTGTCGAAAGCTCGACCTTCTTCTGAAAAGATGGTCATTTATTTTGTTGATCAAGACTCGTAGTTCATACGGCATGGCTCTGGTTTTTCCTCGAAAGAGGCGCCAATCCATCATCGACAAGGGTTTAGAGCGATCAAGACCTATAGTTCATATGGTGAGGTTTTCTCTCTCGAAAGAGGAATTGTCCTCGCCAGTTTATAGGTGATCAAGACTGAGTTCATACGGTGAGACTGATTTTCCCTCAAAAAAGAGGCAAAATGTCCTCTTCGACTAACGAGGGTGATCAAGGCGTTCAAGTAGTTTTCCCTCGAAAGAGACGTTAAGCGCTGGACCGAGGAGGAGATGTTCATACAACGTCTATTTTCCCTCGAGAGAAGCGTTAACTATCCTCGTTAGACTAATCGAGTTTGGAGGCGATCAAGTCTCGTATTTTATAGAAAATTAATTTTCTTGAAACTCCAATAGTTGACAATGTGTTGACTTGTATGAAGGGAGTAATCAATCAATCGAGGATTTTGACCCATCCGGTTGTTTGTCAAACTATTACTTGATAACATTAACCTATATGAAATAATCAAATTGTTGGAATTTTTTGATTTATCCAGGTTATTTTCAAAGTGTTACATGACATTAACTTGTATGGAAGAGGTTGAATCGAATATCAGAATTTTGACCCATCCGAGGTTATTTGTCAAAGTGTTACTTGATAACGTTAACCTGTATGGAAGAGGTCAAATCGAATCCGCCAAAGATTTTTGACTCATCCGAGGTTGTTTGTCAAAGTACTATGTGAATATGTAAGAGGTTGAATCAAATCTGAAATTTTTGACCCATCCGAGGTTGTTTGTCAAAGTGTTACTTGATGTTAACCTATACAAAATGTCAAATCAATCCGCCAAAAGATTTTGACCCATCCGGGTTATTTGTCAAAGTATTACTTGAAGATAGTAACCTATATGGAAGAGGTTGAATAAAATTCGCTGAGAATTTTGACCCATCGAGGTTGTTTGTCAAAGTATTACTTGATACGTTAACTGTATGAAAAGGTTGAATCAAATCCACCAAGGATTTTGACCCATCCGTGTTATTTTGTCAAAGTGTTATTTGATGACATTAACTGTATGAAAGATAATTGAATCGGGGATATTTAACCCATCCGATGTTGTTTGTCAAAGTGTTACTTGATGACATTAACTTGTATGGAAGAGATTGAATCGAATATGCTGAGAATTTTTGACCCATCCGAGGTTGTTTGCCAAAGTATTACTTGATGACATTAACATGTATGGAATGGGTTGAATCGAATATGCTAAGAAATTTGACCCATCTGAGATTGTTTGTCAAAGTGTTACTTGATGATGTTAACATGTATGGAAGAGGTAGAATCGAATCCGCTAAGAATTTTTGACTCATCTGAGGTTGTTTGTCAAAGTGTTACTTGATGATGTTAACCTGTATTGAAGAGGTCGAATCAAATTTGCCATAGATTTTTGAACCATTCGAGGTTGTTTGTCAAAGTGTTACTTGATGACATTAACCTATATGGAAGAGGTCGAATCGAATCTGTCAAGAATTTTTTACCCATCCGAGATTGTTTATCAAAGTGTTACTTGACGACGTTAACCTGTATGGAAGAGGTCGAATCAAACCCACCAAAGATTTCTTATCCATCTGAGGTTATTTGTTAAAGTATTACTTGAAGACATTAATATGTATGGAAGAGTTTGAATTGAACCCGTTGAAGATTTTTGACTCATCCGGGTTGTTTGTCAAAGTATTGATGACGGCGTTAACTATATGGAAGAGGTCGAATCGAATCTGCCAAGGATTTTTAACCTATCCGAGGTTGTTTGTCAAAGTATTACTTGATGACAGTAACCTGTATTGAGTAGGTATAAAGTTATGACCTATTGAAGTTGTTTGTCAAATTGTTACTCGGAGACATTTAACCTATGTGAAAGAAGTTAATAGTTTTAACTCTCATCCGAGGTTGTTTTATCAAAGTATGATATTAACCTGTGTGGAAGAGGTTAAACATTTTGATTCCTCCGAGATTATTTGTCAGAGTATTACTCGGTGACGTTAACCTGTGTGTAGTAGATACAAAGTTATGTATCAGTTGTTTGTCAAAGTGTTATGACGTTAATGTGTGGAAGAGGTTGAATCGAATCGAGATTTTGACCCATCCGGGTTGTTTGTCGAGTGTTACCGGTGACATTTAACATGTGTGGAGGAGGTCAAATCAAAATATCCATTTGTAGCCAAAGTTGCTCTTGATCTTTGCCTTTTCATGAGTATTACTTGCTTCTCAAACGATAATCAATTAGATATTCAATATTGATTTGGATGATCTTTTGAAATTAAGAGTTGCCCTCCAATTTCCAACAAAGTTGAAGGATCATAGTTGATGAATTCTTCTTATGTGTTCTCCAGAGTAAGATTTTCTCCACCATATAGATGGCGCCTCAACATAAAGTTATATTGTCAACCATTGAAGATGTAAAGGGAAATGTTTCCACAAACAAATGTAAAAAATCGCACGGTTGAATAAAACTTCATGCCTTAACTTCATTGGGAAATCCGATGCATGAGATAGTTGAAAAGTGAATAAGAAACTCTGAATTTTATGTGGAAAACCTAGGAAGAGGATAAAACCATGGCTAGAAAATGCTCCATTATATATCTATTTTAGAGTACAAAGTTTAAGTTTTCCCGATAATGGGATTACAAAGTTGTATGTGAGAAAGCCTGATAATAGAAATCCTAGAATCAGACAATAAATATGCGTATGAATTGGGTCGCAGAGAAGGATAGACGATATAGTGAATAATTATGGTGATGATCTAACAACGTGATAGTTGGTGATGGTGACATCAATGGCACGAAGTGGTATGATGGTGGTGGCCGACGGCGAGCCGACAACAATGTAGGCAAGGAGCCGGTGGTGGTCGACGGCGCAGTAACGCAAATGATGGTGACCAAATGGTCGGCTGGTCGGTATGCGACCAACGGCGGGTCGAAGGCGCGAGGCGGCGGGCCGACCATGGTGCGGCGATAACAGGGTGGTATGGGCGAGGACCGATGGTGGTGGCCAACGACAGAGGCCAGCGGTGTCAATGGAGATGAATGGCGTGGAATAGATGATGTGGTTACCATCGATGCGAATTATGCGGAGGTTCTGCTTGAGAGCTCCTCTTTAGTTTGTCATGTGAAGATGAGAGGCTATTTATATATTAGGAGTGTTTCTTAAATACATGTAAAATCCAAAACACTATCGCAATAAAATGATGATCATCTCATATATTTTAAGTATTTGAATGCTCAAATGAAGTGAATTTATATCTTAATGATCAATGTTGATTAATTATAAACACTATATTTGATAATATCAAGTTTAATATTGACATAATGATTCTATAAATTAGTAGAAATTTTGGTCGATATCATACATATATATATATATATATATATATATAGTATATATATATATTATATTTACATATATATATATATATAATTATAAGATATATATATTTATACATATATATATATATATATATATATATCATATATATATATATATCATATATATATATATATATATATATATATATATATATATATATATATATATATATATATAATAATAATAATAATAATAATAATAAACTATCAATAAAGGAGAAGCATGATTTGAGATTACTTAAAGGCCAAATTTGAACATAGTTGATATATTTATATGTTAAATAATCTTAACTCATCTCTTTTATTGATAACTCTTTTCTATATAAAAATATATAAACAATTTTTAAATATCTAATCAAAATAATAAATCAAATCAAATGATTTTAATAACCTTGAAATTACACTCAAAGATTTGATTAGATGAGTATTATATACTTAGGCCTTTGAAAACATTTATTTACTTTAACATAAGTTTAATAATTAATCAATTAAACTAATAGTAAATAATAATCAATTTATAATATAAGATTTAATTAAATTGATTTTATCAGTTTCTATTATCATTTTAACAGTAAAAAAATTATGAAGTATAAGGATTATGTGGTGATGTGAGTTGGCCAAAAATGTCCACTTAAAGGTCAACTTCTATAAAATACCTTTAGTGAAGACAACAAAGGCTATAAAATGGCTATAGTGAAGACATTTTGCTCTTTAATGAATTATCCCACATTCATGCTCTAAATGCTAAATTTTTCACCAGTAAATTTTTTTAAAATTCGTCCTTTGAGAAATAAGATGAGGGGCTTATAGATTGTCATAGATCATTTTTATTTTTTTATTATATATTTTATTTATTTAATTTATATTTTAATTTAAAATAAAATATATTTGATAGTGATAATTATTTTAAAATATTCAAAACATTCAATTATTTTTGAGTATTTTTAAAAAATTATTATTATTATTTAAAAAAATATATAAAATAAAATACTTAAAAACACACTAATATATTTTAAAATAATATGAAAATAAAATAAAAAAGCATAAAATAAAATTGATCCTAAACAGACTCTTAATTTTTTTTAGATTCAACTATCCTAATATAGTTATTATTTTGTTATTGTTTAAAAGCATATGGTCTTTGCTAAACATATATTAATAATCATACATAGAAAAAAAATTGGATGCTTTAATGCTAAAACTAAATGATTAAGGATTGATCATACTGAGTGGATGAAGAGGGGTTGAAGTTGTATATAGAAGTTAAAGGTCGTGACATATATAAGGAGGAATATAAGAACATAACATTTGTGATTATTAAATAAAATAAAAACTTGACAATGAAGAAAATTAAAATAACAAAACTTATTTAAAGGCTATAAATAAATAAAATTTAAATCATGGGTCAAAAAAGAACTTTCTTTATAAAAAATTCATGTTTGGCCTCGTTGAGGATAAATTATTATGATTATTATTTGACCGTTTGACTTGTGTGACGATAATAAAACATACGTGTATAAACAATCCGGTAGCCTGAGCCGCATAATAATTTTAGCTCGAGAGCATTATGATTGGTTCCAGTCTAGTTTTGAAAGAGAAGAGTTTAAAGATAAGACACTATGAGATTTCTTTCAAAGGAATTTGGATCTAGTTTTAGGTTTGTCATGGTGAAGCTTATGGTTAATTATCTATCCCAAAGCTGATAGGAAACTTTCAATTAAGGCAAGTCATTAGGCCAATGAGAACTGAGCATATAGTACTAACAAATTATGTTAAAATTTTGAGAAATTCATCATTGTTAACTTCAAGTAAATGTTGGGGAAGTGATGACGAGCCTGATCAAAATCTTATGATTTTGTCATCCCGTGCTATCAGAAATAGTTTGTAAATTTAGTTAGATGAGGTAGTTAGCTCAACCTAATTAGAAGATCTTCATTAGCAATCATGAGTTGCTTTGTCCAAAGAGAACTTTGTGCCCTATCAAATACATTATATTATTCATAGCTAAGAAGTAAAGCAATTAATTAACATATGGAGTATAATGTAATTTGTGACTATCATTTAATGGTTATATATTGCATTAATCTGAACACTCATAAGATTATTTGAAACTGAACTTAGCAATACACTTAATTTAATTTTAGATTTTTTTAAACTAGAATTTTTTTTAAATTATCACTACTGACAAATGTTTGTGAAGTGAGTGGTAGATGATTTTGCTTAAAATGTTTAGATGACTGATTTCACTTAGAAATTTTGTGATTATTAAAATCTTTATATTTTATCAGAGTTTAAACTTGAGATAATTTGCATTAAGATATTAAAATATTTTAATGAAAATATTCTTTCCTATTGAGATCTTCATTCAATAAGCTCATCATCAGGGTGAAAATTGTTTGATTACTCATATTTGCAATTTGAAACTTTTATTCTTGAAATTGAACTCTTCGGTTGAGATCTTCATTCAACTTAGCTACCATCAGTATTTATATTTTGTCAACTTTACATGTTTGCTTATAGAGTATTGGGCCTATGGTTTACATATAACTCAAATTTATATATACATTTATTACATTGACATTGAATTTCTACCCGGTATAGAGGATCAAGCTTATGGTTGGAATTTATAATTATATTTTTAAGTTTAAAATCGAGTTTGCAATTTTGAATATGAAATTTTTATTAAGAAATGCCATTTAGTTAATCTTATATTTAATTTCTATAGTGTTTAACACAAATATGTGGATGCTTTGAGATCTAAAATTTATATCAAAATTGATCATATAATTTCTTTTGGGGAATATCAATTGTCTCTATATTTTCATACATAAAAAATTAATTAGAAGTATATGTCTTAATATTGTATGAGGGTAACATCATATAATATAATTTGTGGTTTACACTCAAACATTCTTTATATTAATATATCACTTCTGTGGATTTAGTAAATCCTATATATCAAAATTTAATAAATCTTGAGTTACTAAATCTCAAAAAGTGTTTGATATGTAATAATTAGATCCTATTAAATCTTGAATAGGTGTTTGATAAGTTCTTTAAGAAGTATGTTAACTCTAATAATAATTTAAATTAACAAACTTAGTTAAGTATAAAACTTATAATAACTATATTTATATTTATTAAGTTATAATTAAGGTATAATGACATATTAATTAATCATTAATAGAATCCAATTAAATAGTTAAAATTAAGTTAGATCAAATTAAAAATAAATATTAACTTTTAAATTAGTTCAAATCAATTATAAATTAAAGTATGATTATTTTTAACAAATTATAATTAGTTTTAATGACATATCAATAAATCATTAATAGTATTCAATTAATTTAATTTAAGTTAATATATTACACAATCAATAATTGGTAGTTAATTAAATTAAAAAAATTAAATTAAGAATAATCAAAAGATATTTACATACATAGCATACAATTTTTATATATTTACATATCTAATTAATTTCTTTTAATAGAAATAAATATATACCTAATCAATTAAAATTTGTTAATCTCAAAATAAATATAATCACAGTAAGTATTTTTCATGTTAAAATTTGTTAATAGCACAATCCAGAACGGAACATAAAATTTAAGAATTAGGCTGATGAACTAAATGGTTAACTCCATGTAGACAAGATCAATCTATCCGATATGGAAAGAATTCTTAGGGGACGTCGCGATGGTAGCCCTCCATTCTTCCCCTTCCGTTTTGTTACTACCCAAACCCCATCGAGGAAGAGGACGTCGCCATGGTAACCCTCGTCTTTCCTTTCTTTCGCCCGCTTCAGTTTGTGTAAATCCAGCAAATCCAACTTCACACAGGAATACGGGACATTTCAGTCATTTCAGCTCATATAGCCATAAGGATATTTCAGTCATTTTTGCACAAACAGCTGCAGGAGAGCAGATTCTGAACATAATTTTCTAAACAGAATCATAACTTCAGCAACAATAATTTCCTGCCACCAACTTCTTATACAACAGCTTCACAACTGCTTGAAAAAGCTGCAGCTGCCCCAAACAGGTCATAAATATGAGATTTAGTAGATCCCCTTTTAGCATTTGATGTGATTTAGCAGATTTAACTCTTAAATACGGAGCAAATCCGTTGCCAAATAATTATATGCGGAGTTTGGATATAACTTCTATGTCCGGAGCATAGCTTCATGTGATATTGGTTGTGAACTGTTATATATTATTGTATATTGATGTGTATATAGATGTTATATTATTGTGTAGTTAATCTTACATCAATGCATAATAATAAACAATAGTTCACAATCATTATTTAGTTCTGTATTAATTGAGTTACATCTGAACTCCCTGAACCTAATAATTTCACTAGTTTTAAAGCCTTGAGTCAACACGCCATTATATCTCTGTTATTTCTCGTCATATCAAGGGGGTCATATTTTAGTTTTGATTTTGCTAAATTTGCGAGCTGCTCATTTTCTTGGCATTCTAGTAGCTAGCTGTCACTGTTACATTTTACTTGATCTTCTCATTTCTTATTTTTTTTCTTCTGCTGTGAGCTTTCACCTCATCTCATGTTTTCCACACACACACGCACAAAACAGAGTAAAAAAATTTCAAACTCAAACTTATGTTTAATGTTATTTCCAATATTGTAAGAGTACCAATATCTCAAAGAAGCATTTAGATATGTAGTAGATTGGCTATGTAACTTCTAATTATTCTCCAAGTTCAAAGCTAAGTTCAAACAAACACGCTTATCAACCCAATTACAAATCCGTACAACTTCTTCAGCTTCACACAATTTCTCAACATGCAAAGAAATTTTGAGATACTAATAATCAAATTGAAGAACAATAACTGTTCTCCAATCACTGTGAACAGTCACCTAGAGATAATCATAGCAGCCTACTCGTGATTTATCTTGGGCTACAATTTATCTTCCAGTCGGATTACTGGTTGGAGTGGAGGCCTCATCATCTCTTCACTCACAACTTCTTGAATTTCTTCTCTTCTATTTTTCAGAATCTCCAGGTTATCATCTGGATTTACTGCAGAGTGGATTCTTGCTGAACCAAAGCTTGGCAAAGCCATCATTCCAGCTCCAATTTCTCTTGGCAGAGGAACCAGCACTTGCTGATTTCCCTCCTCACTTTCCTTCCTATAGAAGCTTCCACCCTCAACATCATAAAAGTTACCAGTCCTAACTTCCTGAGCCAGCGAGCATGACCAGCAGAATAGCCATTGCATGAAATCAGTGAAGCCTGGATTCCCACAGCAGAATTGGTTTTCAGGAAGTTTGAATTTCTTCCTCATTTGAATCCTCCAATATCCTCCATATAGAAACCCAAACATGCAAAGGACAATGCCTGTAATCCCCACCATGTATCTAATTACAGCGTCATTGACATTGAGAGCTGTTACACTGAACACTACAAATGGTGCAGTGCAGAGAAGTATGAATGTGAAGATGTGCACATGCATGTTACCAAATCCAAGCCTCCATGTTCCAACCGAAAACACAGAATGTGCAGAAGAAGGAGAGATAAGCAACAGCTTGA